>JAXLNO010004720.1:0-191205 GCA_038087875.1 Malacoraja senta
AGCTTATCCTGGGGATCAAAATTATGCTTCATTATTTTTGTTTTAGTGGCTGTCCAATCCACTGTGCAAGCCTGTGACTCAAAGACCAACGGGCACTATCCGGTATCCAGGCTGTCCATATCTTCCAGGACCACGGTGATTGCTAGTATGGACAGTTGTCACCAGTCATCGCCCACAGTCATGAAGTGGAAGACGGTGCTGGCCATTTTCGTGGTGGTTGTGGTTTACTTGGTGATCGGAAGCACGATTTTTAGGGCTCTGGAAAAGCCTTTCGAAAGCAAACAGAAGAATAAAATCACGGCGGAGAAATCCAATTTTCTTCGAAATCACCCGTGTGTGAACTCCGAGGAGCTTGATGCGCTTATTCAGGTAAGGACAGGTGTGTGCTCTCGTTCAACTCTGTGCATCTCCTGAACGAACATGGTTTACTCACGAACTCTCTCGAGCAAAAAGAAAGTTTAGTAAAGAGAGCGCTCGGCGGGTTTTGGTGAAGGAGTGCGATTTGCTCCAAGAGTCATCGATAAATGAATTTTACTTGTTTTTTTTTGTTGCCGCATGATCATCTTGATTTCCAAATAAGGACGAACAGGTGTTCAAACGACAAGGAGGGTTGCTAAATTATTGCTGGTACAATGTCTCTGACAGACTACATACCTTTCCACTTTATGTAAACATCCGAGACATCTTGAAGGCTGCTGCTTCAAAGCAGCAGCAATGTGGAGGAATCGGGGACAAGTAGTAACTTGCCTAATTTTGCATTTATTTTTCAATGGACTCGTGGTTCTCCAGACAGTTTTAACTCAGCGTACTGAACAATGCGCGGAGATGATTCACGGCTCATATTTTCAGTGACTTATGACAGGAGCAGGAAGGAACAGGTTGTTCGATCCCTCGTGCTTGCTCTACCACAATCAATTTATGGCTGATCTTTCACCTCTACCCCACTTTTCCGCGCCAACCATTCACTCCCCGAATATCGAAACATCGGTCAACCCCTGTATTACACACCCTCTTGGATAGTGATTCCAGAGATTCATTACTCCCTGAGCGAAGAAGTTGCTTCTCATTTCTGAACTGAATGGCTGAGCTCATGTTTTGAGACTGTGGCTTCTGGAAATAGATGGACCAGAGAGGGGAAACATCATCCTTGTAGCTATTCTGTCAACCACTGTTAGAGTTTTATGCATTGCAATGAGACAACTTCTCATTTTTTTCTAAATGCAAAAGAGCACATACCTAGCTTTGCTTCGTTCCTTACACAAAGCACAATTCCCTCACACACCACCTTAGGATTCCATCTGGTGAACTTACATTGTATTCCCTCTATCATGAGTACAGGTTTCCTTAAGTAAAGAGATCAGATTTGTCCATGTGCTCGAATTATTTTATGTAAAAATACAGCCTGTTCTACTTGTCATTTTTAATTCTCCACATACAATGACACTCAAGTTTCTCTAAACACCAACACGTTCTCTCACCAAGTAATACATATTTTTCTTATTTTTTAAACCGTATTTGGTTTCACATTATTCCACAGAATATTCCTTCTTCCATAATTTCACCCACCCACCACTTAAATCCTATTGTGTCCTCCTCATAACCCACAACCCAGCCTAATGCCATCAACATTACACCTGGTCCCCCTTTTCAAATCAATGAGATGGATTATGAATGCATGAGGCCCACCACCAATCTTTGTGGCACTCCACTAGATGCAGGAAGATTGTTCCCGATGTTGGGGAAGTCCAGGACAAGGGGTCACAGTTTAAGGATAAAGGGGAAATCTTTTAGGACCGAGATGAGAAAAACATTTTTCACACAGAGAGTGGTGAATCTCTGGAATTCTCTGCCACAGAAGGTAGTTGAGGCCAGTTGATTGGCTATATTTAAGAGGGAGTTAGATGTGGCCCTTGTGGCTAAAGGGATCAGGGGGTATGGAGAGAAGGCAGGTACAGGATACTGAGTTGGATGATCAGCCATGATCATATTGAATGGCGGTGCAGGCTCGAAGGGCCGAATGGCCTACTCCTGCACCTATTTTCTATGTTTTTATGTTTCCACAGGTCACAGCCTCCCAACCCAAAAGTGATCTGTTTATTCCTACTTTTTGTTTTCTGTCCATTTATCAATCCTTAATACTCACCCTTACATTACCCCCAATCCCATGTTTACTATTTTGTTCAATAGCTTCTCAAACAGTAGTTGGATCTGCAGAATATTTGTTATTGAATTTGCCTAAACGCCACCAGGCAAGCAATTAAGAGTACAAGAAAGAAAATAGTAACAAATATGCAAACCTATAGCAATTAACCGTAATATATATTGTTCAATTGTGCATAATACATATAATATTTAAATTTAAATTATCTGCCACAACCAACACAACTTTTCCATAGTTTGTATTATATACAAATGCACTGCATTTACTCATCAAGACTCTACATCTCCTAAACCCGTGAACCCCAGCAGTAAGGAGAACTGGGGATGTCTTCTTCTTGATGGGATTGTGGAGAGAATAAAATGGGATTATTGTAGGATTAGTGCATATTGGTCAGCATGATCTCAGTGGGCCAAAGAGGCTCTTTCACCATTGTCAACTCCATTACATTGTGACTTTCTAATCAAATCCTTGGCACGTTGATTTGCTTGTATGCCATTTTGTGGATTATGAGATGACTAATGAGCCCAATGCAGGAACTGTAAATTTTATCACAGATGGGGCAGAAGATGGGTAATTTTGGAGATGGTATGCACCTTCCACTTCTGAATGACCCTGATGTGCAAACCTAAAGCTATCCTAAATGTTCCTTCTCCATTTTGAGTGGCCATTGGCGAAAGATTTCCAGGTGTTGGTTGGGATATTTCATGTTTCACGTTTTTCAAGTAATCTTTGAGAACATCCTTGAACCCTCATTACTGTTCATTTCTGAGCTATGTCATGGTTCTCTTCCCATAACAGCTCAGAAATTAGTACTTGTTTTGTGAGTCTGCTATTGAACATGCAAATGTCATGCATGTGGCCAATGACGTTTCCATTGGATCTGACTGAATTTAATTAGGGCCTCGGTGCCAGTGCTATTAGCTTGGGCAAGTTTGCTTCATCAGCCAGTGGATTTGGAGAATTTAAGGGAAGCTGTATTGGTGGCACCTCTGCAGTGATCTGATGTGTCTGCCACTGGTTATTACAAGTCTTGGATATATATATAAGAGGGCAGGGACCACTGCTGTCTAATAGATCATGAATTTTGTATCAGGTTTTAAGTCATGATCTACGAACTCCCTTTTCTTTAGATGGTTAAAGGTTGTGTAAATGCATTGAAGGTGATGATTACTTTAATTATCAATATCTGATGAGTTAGGGGAAATGGTCAGACTTTCCCAAAGATTTTTCTGTCTGAGGGTAGTATTGTATCGTGGAGTGGATTGCATAAGGATGCACATACAAGCAATTTAGATGCATGGGAAGACTACCAACAGCATGTTCCTTCAAATACATCCTAAATGTACCAATGATCCTTCACTGTGGCTGTGTCCGGACACTAGAATGTGAGAGTGCCTTCACAAGAAGGTTAATAATAATTTATGGTAGATCACTGCAACCTTCAAATGGAAACATCCAAAAGTGCAGCAGAAACTATTTTATTTGATTGCATTTGTTGAGACTCTAATTTATTGAGAGCAAAACTTGCAGAAATGCTTTGCTATTCTTCAAATAGTGCCATAGAATCATTTGAAGATACAAGAGACTGCAGATGCATGAATTTTGAATCTTGAGGAGCATTTTTTTCAAATAAACACAGTTACAAAGTACCTGCACAGAAAAGATCAAAACTGCCCAGCAGTTTGCAAACTTCAATCAATCAATCAATCAATCAATCAATCAATCATCAAATTACAACATTACCATCCTTATCCATGATGCACTCGCCCCTGCCCGATGGCAACCAGTGTTCATGATGGCCTCCAGAGACCCTGTGGACATCACTTCCCCTCTCCAGGGACACGCGGGCATGGACGTAGACCCGGAAGAGGGGCAGGCAGTCGACTCGGGCAGAACCCTCAATTGGCCGCTTCCTGGACCCATGAATGGCCATCTTGGCCAGACCCAGGAGCAATCCGACAGGGAAATCCCCACCCACCCTCCCGACTCCATTTCATCTTGACCAAAGATCAGGAACATGGGGCTGAAATGCAGCCAAAACTTGAGGAACAGTCCCTCCAGACACTCAAACAGGGGCTGCATCTTCTCCCAATTTATGTACGCATGGAACATGGTCTCTTCCACGCCGCAAAGCTACAGGAGGCTGGCGAGTCTGTGAACCAATACACATCACTGCTCTGTGCAACACTCTTCACCAAGGTCCCAGATGTAAAGGGTGGAGACTTCCACTGATGTCAGGTAGTAACACGGACCATCATGGCATGTCCAGATGGAAGACAAGGGCGAGGAGTTGTAGAGTGTGCAAGAGCAGCCGTACAGTGAGTGTTTCCCGGTGTCGCAGAACGGCACGCTGGGTATCCCAGAGAGACAGCTCATGTTATGTAGTACCGGCTCCCGGGAAAGATCCCGAGGCTTGGGTCTTGGAGCAACCCAGTGGGTCAGGCAGCATTGTGGAGGGAAATAGACATTTGACATTTTGGATTGGTACCTTTCATCTGGACTGAAAGAGTAGGGGAGAGGGGGCTAGTTTTCAGAGAGAGGTTGGGATGGGGCAGGAACTGGAACATGACAGGTGGATCTAGTGGATGGATAGATGGATGAAATCAGGTTGGAGGGGGGGGGGAGATGGGTGGGGATTGGCAAATGGTGTGGATGAGGAAGAGCTCAGTGAGAGGGAAGACAATGTTGTGGGAAAGAAGAGAATGTATGGGAACAGGATGGATTATGGGACTGAGGGAGGGGATGCAGGTTATCTGAAATGAGAACATTCAGTGTTCATGCTATTGGGTTGTAGATGACTGCTTTGCCAAGCACTTGTGGTGGAATATGAGGTGCTCTTGCCCTCATTTGTGTTTGGCCTCACCCAGCCAATGGTGGAGGCTGATGACAGACAGGTCAACATGGGAATGAAGAGGGGAATTAAAATGGCTAGCAACTGAGAGTTCCAAGTGGCAAAGATGTTGTCTAATCTGTGCTAGGTAGCATTGATCTTGAGGAAGCCATATAAAAGTAGGCATGCAGGTGCAGCAGGCAGTGAAGAAAGCGAATGGTATGTTAGCATTCATAGCAAAAAGATTTGAGTATAGGAGCAGGGAGGTTCTACTGCAGCTGTACAGGGTCTTGGTGAGATCACACCTGGAGTATTGCGTACAGTTTTGGTCTCCTAATCTGAGGAAGGACATTCTTGCCGTAGAGGGAGTACAGAGAAGGTTCACCAGACTGATTCCTGGGATGTCAGGACTTTCATATGAAGAAAGACTGGATAAACTCGGCTTGTACTCGCTAGAATTTAGAAGATTGAGCGGGGATCTTATAGAAACTTACAAAATTCTTAAGGGGTTGGACAGGCTAGATGCAGGAAGATTGTTCCCGATGTTGGGGAAGTCTAGAACAAGGGGTCACAGTTTAAGGATAAAGGGGAAATCTTTTTAGGACTGAGATGAGAAAAACATTTTTTACACAGAGAGTGGTGAATCTCTGGAATTTTCTGCCACAGAATGTAGTTGAGGCCAGTTCATTGGCTATATTGAAGAGGGAGTTAGATGTGGCCCTTGTGGCTAAAGGGATCAGGGGGTATGGAGAGAAAGCAGGTACAGGATACTGAGTTGGATGATCAGCCATGATCATATTGAATGGCGGTGCAGGCTCGAAGGGCCGAATGGCCTACTCCTGCACCTATTTTCTATGTTTCTAATATTGAAAACAACAAAGGCAATAGTTAAAGGGGGAGGGAGGGGCACTTGAATCTCTGCCTCGCCTGGAAGGGCCCTTTGGTCCCTGGATGAAGGTGGTAGAGTACTGGGTACTTGTCAAGGATAGAGTGTAGACACATTGAGGGCATCCATCAAAGGGATCTCAATGTGGCCTCCTCTACATCAATGAGTGCAGATTAGGTGAGCGCTTTGCCGAGCACTTGTTATTCATCCACCATGGCTACCCGAAACTCTCAGCCATTTCAATTCTCCTCCCCATTCCTACACTGACCTGTCTGTCCTTGGACTCCTCCACTGCCAGTGTGAGTCCCAATGCAAGTTAGAAGAAGAGCACCTCATATTCTGCCTGTTTAACAAGGAACTGCAGATGCTGGAATTGTCTACATTCATATTCTGCCTGGGTAGTTTACACCTTAATAACATGAACATTAAATTTGGGTAAGCTGCACTGCCCAGCCCCTTCCTCATCAGTCCTTTCATCCACTCCAATTTTCCACACATACTCTTCTTTCTCACAATATCCCACTCACCACAATATCCCGCTCACACTCTCCTCTCATTGGGCCCCTTTCCCCTGTATTCCCATCTATCCTCCCTTATTTAGCACCATTTCCAATCAGATTCCATCATCTGCAGCCCCTGGTTACCTCCACCAATCAGATGTTTACCTCTCCCCCTCTTCCCCATGACTCCATCTACCAATCCATTCTTCCTGTCCTGGATCCACCTATTGCCTGCCAGCTCTTACCCTGGACCCATCCCTGTCCTCTTTATATTGGTTATCTCCCCTCCACTCATTCAAGTCAAAGAAGGGTCTCAACCTGAAATATCTACTATTAGTTTTTCTTCACAGATGCTGCCTGACCCACTGAATTTCTCCAGCAGACTGATTTTTGCCATAGAATATTTTACATGTTGGTGGAAGATTATTAAAGTTCAGGAATTGATATTTATTTCAATTTAGAATTTAAAAAATTCTGAATGAATCACTAATGTACAGATTTATAATATCTTTCTTGATATGGTTAAGTCACCAAAGTTATCACTAATTCTAGTATTTAAAAAATACCAGAATTAGTGACAACTTTGGTGACTTAACCATATCAAGAAAGATATTGTAAATCTGCACATTTTTGGAGGGCTCTTTCTTCTATAACTTTTTCCGAAACTTTGTTCCAATGAAAATTGATCATCAGAGAAGCAGCAAAATATTATAACTGGTGAAAGATCATTCAGTTGAAGTTTTAACTTGTCCTCTCATCAGCACACATAGAAATTTAACTTTGTTTGTATTTTGGTGAGATACATTAACCCATTAAGCACATATATTAAATACAAACTCATAAATTTATATGTATTTAACATAATTATCAGATTTGAATTGATATGATAATTACGTTAAATATATAGATTTATGAGTGTATTTAATATATGTTGGTAATATGGGGGAGATAGTCATGCCTTCCTTGAATGCCCTTGTCTGGAAGTATTACGCCTGACATAATGAGTGTTTCCAGAATTGCATGCCTTTGTTAATATCTATCTGAATATAATAAGCATAATTTCAAGCATTCAAACCACATATTCAAACTTACTTTTGAATTTATCACTTAGTTGCAGATCATGAAACCAATAATCTGCATATAAATGATCACAATCCGAATCATCAAATTGGAAGGACAAATTAAATTACTAATTCAAAACCAAAATTAAATTACTACTTCAAAACCTCAATCAAGAGGTGAAATGCTTAACAATAATTCCTTCCAATTCACATCACAGAGGCTTCACCTTGAAGTTACTACTCCTTCCAGTATGGCCAGAAAGAGTGAAATGAACTCTGAGTGTAGAAACGAAGAACTGCAGATGCTGGTTTATACCAAAGATAGAGTGCTGGAGTAACTTAGCGGCTCAGGCAGCATCTCTGGAGAAAAATAATGGAGTCTGAAGAAGGATCTTGATGATACATTACTGATCCTTTTTCTCCAGGTTTGCTGCCTGACCCCTTGAATTACTCCAGCACTTTCTGTCTATCTTTGGGATGAACTCAGAGTTTATCTGCCACACAGTGAGGGCTCACAGCCGTGTTGACTTGCATAATACTGTACAGATTAGACTCTTTTGAAAAGAGCTAGATTTATTCCTGCACATTACAAGTTATATTGTTCTCTTGATGACGATTTGAAAGTACAATTATATACACGTTTCTTTTCAGCATGCAATTGAAGCTCTTGGTGCAGGAGTGAACCCTATAGGTGACTCAACTAACAATACAAGTCATTGGGAACTTGGCAGTGCGTTTTTCTTTGCTGGAACTGTGATAACCACCATAGGTAATTTCCTTAAAACATTGTTACCAGTATAATTTGTATATATGCACACATTTTCAGTTGATGTAAAGTAGTCCAGAGATTCTGTGATAGGTTACTCTGCTTTCTTTGAAATTCCCTTCTCACACTTAAACCCCACCAGTGTTAGGGGAAAGGTGGAATGAGTTAATGGGTAAGCTCCTATTTAGGGATGATGAGCAACAACCAAAGATCTGCAGTTAATCTAGAAACAAGGAACTGCAGATGCTGGTTTACAAAAAAGGACATAGAGTGCTGGAGTAACTCAGGAGGTAGGTGGGTGGGGGGAGAAAGCTGCAAGAGGGGTGGGGGCGGTAATTGGTTGATACAGGTGGGGGGGAGGGGTCGATAGACAGATGGTTGAACAACGGACAGAAATGAAAAGACAAAAGGTGTCAGATAAAAGGATTGTAGATATGTGAATTGTGAAGCTAGAGGAAGGAATGTAGGTGGAAGGGGAGGGGAGAAATAAATGCACCCAGGTGGGGCAATAAAAGGGAGATTGGGGGATGAAGGGAGAGTGGGAGGGTTTTGTCGTTATCTAAAAGGAGAAATTCAATGCTAATACCGTTGAGCTGTAAGCTACCCAAGCAGAAAATGCTTAACTTTGGTAATGGAGGAGGCCCAGGACCGAAAGATCAGTATGGGAATACGAAGAGGAGTTAAAATAGCTAGCAAATGGAATGCTCAGTAGGACTTGGCGAACTGAGCACAAGTGCTTGTCAAAACAGTCGATGAGTCTGCACTTGATCTCTCCAATGTACAGGAAGCTACATCAGGAACACTGGAAGCAGTGGGGAGGTTCATGTTAAACCCTCCTTCTCTCCCCCTTCCCCCACACTGCTCCCCTCTTTCCCTCCTCCTTCTCCCCTGTGCCCCACATGGTCCTGCATCTACTTCTCCCCTTCCACAAACATTCCTTGCTGAGGCTTCACAATTCACAACTCTACAATCCTTTTGTCTCCCTCATTCTGTCTTTTCATCTCTGTCCAACCATCTGCTGATCAAAAACTCCCCTCAACTGCATCTGCTTTTTACCTGCCAGGCTTTAGCCGTCCCCTCCTCTCTTCCAGCTTTCTTCCCCTCGCCACCTACAATCAGTCTGAAGAAAGGTCCAAACACGAAACGTTATCTATCGATGTTCTCCAGAGATGCTGCCTGACCCGCTAAGTTACTCCAGCACTTTGTGTCGACTGCAGTTAATCTCTTGGATAAAGTATATTCACTATTTTGAATAGTATCTAATCAATGCATAACTGGAATTGGTATGGTTAAAACTGATTAAAATGATCTTCTAATTAATGGGCTGAGTAAAAATACCAATTCGGAATTGATGCTTGTTTATGAGCCTGAATTATACCAAATGCCACATCAATGAAAACATTCTGCTGGACACTTTCCATCCGCTTACATACACAATTTTTTTTCTGACACCAATTTCTTCATTCCGTTCATCCATCTAAAAATGAATTAGCATTCTTAAACGATATTAATTTGGAGAGCATGAGCTATGTGGGTATGGAAACACACAGAATAATTAACTATATACTTTTTTCTCGCCTGTATGTCCTGCAAAATGGTTGTACTATCAATGACTTTGTTAGTTATTCTCTCAAACCCAACTAGGCAGGTAACTTTTTGGAATGGCTCCTTTGTATATTTTTGCATGGAAGATTACAAATTATCAATCTCTCAGCATTCATAACGTACAAGAGTTTTCTGTTTGCTGCTCACTGAAATAACTTTTCTAATTTCATGTCCTATGAGCTCTTTCATAGTAACAAACTATACTGGAACATTACATTAATTGTTTTTGCATAAATTATATTTCATTTTTAATCAAAGAAAAAAATCAAAACTAAAACATTCGTAGTGTATCCTACATGATGTTAGAATTTTGATGAAATGTTTTTTATAGAGAGCGTTGTGTTATTAGAAGATCTATTGCATACACTAAGGTTAACTAAGAGATACCAGCATGTACTAACATTTTAAAAAGAAAGCTTTATGCTACAGAGGACATTTACTGTTATCATTATACAAAATATCATTTGCAAATTAAATCTTTTTTTAATGTGTAATTTGCTATTGAGAATTAGATTTGCTAATTAATTAAAGATAGGGCAAATATGTTAGGCCTAATTAGTATAATATGTCATCATTGGTGACACAAGCTTTACAATGTTTGTGTATTAAAAACAGTATTTGCACAATTAATAATAAGAAACTATTGATGCTGACTTTATTAAATAAAGTAAAACTTGCAGAATAAGATTTTCCCTAATGCACAGTATATTTCATTTATCACTTCTGAATTGTTTCTTAACAGGTTAGACATATTTGGCAGGGATACAAGTCATTCAGGTTTCAACATGTTATTGAAAACTGAATGCTGATTTTTGGGTTGATATGATTCCCCATCAGCTTGCTAATTCAGGGCTTCCAGGTAAAACAACAGCACTTGCATTTTTTACACAATATCCTACACTCTGTTTCCTCTTTCTTTGCACTACCTGTTATACTCATGTATGATTTATTGTAACCATGTATGGGATTTTTTACCTGTAGAGCACACAAAACAAAGATTTCACTGTATTTCAGTACACATGACAATAATAAACCAATACCAGTATCAAGTGGAGGGCATTAGTGCAATTTAACATAAGGACTGAACTAAATGCCTAACTGATGAACGCATTTTTTTAACTTCCTAATGTAAGGAATAAGTATCTAGAAATAAATGAAAGACCAAAGCCAAGGTCTAATCAGGTTGTTGGTTACTGGATTTGAACCTAGTTGCCACGTCTATGCTGTATCTTTTGCATGTCTGTTTGATGATCTAATGTATGAATTTGCAGCAACCATTTATTAATCAGCAACGGCAAACAAGCTTGTTTATATTGTTTTATCCCCAAAATATGTTCTTATTTATTTTAATAGGCTATGGGAATATTGCACCCAGTACTGAAGGAGGGAAAATATTCTGCATCTTATATGCATTATTTGGCATTCCACTTTTCGGATTTCTGTTAGCAGGGATTGGGGATCAATTAGGCACAATCTTCGGTAAAAGTATTGCAAGAGTGGAGAAAGTATTCAGAGTAAGTTGACAGTATTTATTATTTTAATCTATTGTTTTATACTACTGAAACGAATCTCAGCTATTGCACATTGATATATTACTAATACAATTGCATAGATGACCAGAACAAAATTGTTGCATCACCAAAGTTGTCAAATAAAATGACTTCTTCTTCCTCGTGTCCGGCCATCTTCTATATCACATCTTTCCGGTCAGTCAGTAACGGTTGACGGTCGGTGGTCTGTCACTGTGGTACAGTTTCTGTCATCAGCATTGCCCGTGATGCGCCACGTGGAAGCTTCTGCTTGCATCCCAATAAAATGACTTAAAGAATATGTTTTATAAACCCATCCAAAGTTCTTTGTGTGGCTTTTACAGGCAAAACAGATTATAACTTTGATATTCTGGCTTTATATTTCATGAACTATCACGCACCAGTTTCTCAGCAGTTCTTCCAGATGATCAATTGCCTTCCAAAGGATTCTAAATACATAATCCAGCATTTAATGAGGTGAAAATTACTTTGCCCCCTGAATACCGTTCCTGTTCTGACTACTTGATTGAATGCTGCATAGCAGAGTAAAGTGCATCTCTTGGATGCTGAATGCTTATGGAGTTTAAAATATTATTAACCCTTTTCAGGTAGTTTCAGCTGTTACCATTTATTGTGCCTATTACTAAATTTACTTCAATTGGGTAATAAGACACATCTGAGTCCAAATTGATCTGAAATTCCGTGCTGAAGGATAGGATGCTAGCACATGTTAACACTTCACTATCCCATAGAATGGTAGACTTTAGATTCTCCTTTCAAACTGACCAAATGGTGATTTTCTATCCTTAGTCGTGCTCTCAGTGTAACGTGGGGGTGGGGGTGGGGTGGGGGGGGGGGGGGGAACAAAAAAATATTATTGCAGGATGAAGGGAAAATCAAAAGGCAAAATTTAAACCAGGACGGCCCTTTTTACTATATTAGATCTGGTGAACAAGAAGTGGATAGTTAATAAAAAGTGCCAATTATGATACAATTTTATATTTACTTCAAAAATTTACCTTTACACACTGCATGTCAGCCAATGGTAACGATCAGCAGTTGGTATGGTAAGATCTGAGATGGATATATGGGAAATTATATTAGTATATCTCACATCCAAGAGAATACAGAATGATTTCAAGATCAGTGGAATGCTGTTGTCCAATCCAACAGCCATGGGTGCCCCAGTGTCCACACTCAATGTCGCATACAGCATCACATACAACAGGTTTGCCTTCCTCAGGATAAACCTATGGCAAGCAACTGGCCCAGACGTGTTGTCATAATCTGGAGCAGGGAATGGCTAGGGAAGTCCTATTACCTCAGATGCTATCATCCCAGGGAGCCTTGATCTACAGCAATTTGCCTAATGTTGCAACAGATTCACAGCTTGGTATGCAACTGCTACGGTCAAGACCACAATAATTGTGAAAGCAGCTCTCCCTCTCCCATATCGATTCCATGTACACTTCACGCTGCCTCGTGAAAGCAGCCAACATAATCAAGGACCACTCACAAACCGGTCATTCCCTTTTCTCCTCTCTCCCGTCGGGCAGAAGTTGCAAACGTTTGAAAGCACCAGATTAAGGAATAGCCTGTTATCAGACTCTTGAATGGATGCCTCACAACAAGTCAAGATAAGTTCAGTTCATTGATGTGCATAAGTATGATTACGTACAGGTACAATGGAAATCTTGCTAGCAGCTGCATCCAGGCACATAGACAACATGCAAAAATATAAATTATATATAAATTATATAAAAATCATACACATTTTACAAGACAATGAAAAGAGGAAGACTGCATCTTTCAAAGTACCTAAATGTGGCCCTTGCACTATTTTTTATCTGCACTTTCTCTGAAGCAATAACATATTCTGCACGTTGTTTATTTTCTCATTTGCACTACTTGATTACTCATGTATGCTACAGTTTTGCTGGGTAAATACACAAAATATAGTTTGTCACCGTATCTTGGTACATGTGACAATAATAAACCAATACCAAAGCAATATTTTAACTTCTGTATTCATGCTTTGTTCATCCTTGGTCCAATTCAAAATACTCCCATCCTCAGGTTAATGATTTTTTCTTTCAACTTTTTAAAAACATTTTCTTCAATTTAACATTATCTGTAATCACTCTTTCAATGAATGGTTGGACCACCATTGTGCTTTTGTTCTTTAGACGAAATGCATGATTGTTGCAAATCAGCTATTATCTATTTAAATGCTACTCACTGAATGCTTACTGTCACGCTCTTCAATGTAGTCATCTGATCTACCACAACCAACTTGCCCCTCAGACCATCATAACTGGGTTTATTTAGATTGAACATACTGTTTTCAGATTAAACTTTTGAAGTAAATATAAAATTGTATCATAATTGGCACTTTTTATTAACTATCCACTTCTTGTTCACCAGATCTAATATAGTAAAAAGGGCCGTCCTGGTTTAAATTTTGCCTTTTGATTTTCCCTTCAACCTGCAATAATATTTTTTTGCACAATAAATGGTAACAGCTGAAACTACCTGAAAAGGGTTAATAATATTTTAAACTCCATAAGCATTCAGCATCCTGAACTCAAAATATGATTCAGTATTGGATATGTATTTCCTGAAACAGTAAAGTGTTATACAGTGTTATCTGGGCCTCAGAGAGAGTTGCCTTGAATTTCCATAGATGTTCTCTTCTTGGAGATCAGCAAATTTCCACAAGAAGTTGCATAAGCAGTTCAAAGTAGCTGTAAAAACGAATTGATTTTCTTTTGACGTTGGATGGAGATTTAAAAAATCGACATGAAATTCTTTTGGATCAAATAGGGTATCTCTTTCTGCTGGCTAATTTACAAATATATTGTTAACAATAAAATTTAATTGTTCAGGAAATAATACTCATGAATCTATTTTAAAAATAACACTAAGTTTTGTGCTTACAAGATGAAGGATAATAACGTTGGCAACCATCTCTCAAAAACACGTCCAACAACACTATTTCCTAAAGTAATCATTTATGATCTCTCTTTTGCCAAATTGTTGTCAATTGAGGTGAAGTCGTGTTGTTTTTACATTGCATATTAGTGTAAAATCAACCAAGTATCTTTTGGAAGTAATTATAAGAATATTTATAATGGTCAGCCAAATATAAATCTATAATCTCCTCACTTATGTGAGAGTAACCAACTTTGTTTTAACAGCAGCGGTTGCTCATATATAAATGAGAAAGATAATTTTATTCTGATGGTTTAATTTAGTTCCCAGAAGTTAAAGGACTTCCACTCTAGCTATGCTCAATTAGCCACGCCTAACTCCAATCTCACAAATAATTGGCTTTGCCCTCTAATTTCCTTTAATTGTCCTCCATGTGTGCATTTATCCAAATGGTCTATTTTATCCAAGAATTTTACATTACTGTAATTGTGACTATTCATTTATATTTGTTTCTCTCATAACTAATTTTGGCTTCTCAATATCAAACATTTCCATTTATTCAATTTATGCCATCAGTTTTAAATGTAAACCTTAATTATTTTATCTTTTTTTTCCAGAAAAAGCAAGTGAGTCAAACTAAAATTCGAGTCATCTCCACAATCCTTTTTATTTTAGCGGGTTGTCTTGTTTTTGTAACTATTCCAGCAATTATTTTCAAACACATCGAAAGATGGACAACACTGGACTCCATCTATTTTGTTGTTATCACTTTGACGACAGTGGGATTTGGTGACTACGTAGCAGGTAAACTGTTTATTGCCTTAAGATCGTTACTGGTACAAATGTATTGCTCAAAAAAATATCCCTGTCGTTTGGTTTATATATTTATGTAAAGTGTTCAGGGATCAACTTTGCATTTGTATACAAATTATTAGATCGAAACAGTTGATATGACCAGAATGAGCAAACAAAATTCTTGTTTGTTGGTGCTATAATTTGGCTAACTAGGAATGAATGTCAATTTAAGACAAAGGTCTAAGCTATTCCAGTTAAAAAGTATGCAAGCCAGTGATTGCAAAATATCGATGTTCTGAGATGAAGCTTGGCAGGCAGGGCATAGCAATATCTTAATTGGCCTGGCAATGGAAACAACCTGTAGCGTAAATCTTCATAATAGATCTGCTTTAGCTCTGTCGCAATTTAGAAGGATGCTTAATATATATAAAGAAAATAAATATTATGATTTCATGCTTTTAATTAAAATAACCTGTAATGGTATATAAAACCCAATGCATCCCAGATATCCCAGGATCTACTTAAAGAATAATTCTACACTCTCTGGTGTGTGATAAAATTTTAAATTATTGTAAAGTTTGATTGCATTCAGTTTTGTGTCTTCAAAACTGTGATAAACTTTTATATTATAGGTAAATTGAAAGGTCTAATGACTGGGAAAGAACATTGAATAGAGACTAATGATCATACTTAGAGCAGATTCAAGGGGCAAAGTGGCTATTCACTCTGCTATTTTTTATGTTCTTAAGTTCATTTGTTTATGATATAGATATATTTAACTGCCAGCTTGTGCAGGGCACTGCCCCTATCTGCTGAAGTTGTGTGAAAAAATAGCAAACATTCATTGACAAAACCTTAGTATTAGATTTATCATGAAACAGTGCAATCAGGCCACATATCTGAACATAATTGATTCAGAAATGATCCATACAGACACAAGTCATGGAATGTGATTGTGTAAAAATCATGAGGAAATTCAGTCCATAAGTGAGTCTAAGGAGCACTTGGTAAGATATTCAACTCTGAATACAAAAGCAGAGCAGGACACATCTGCCTGGCTTTATTGAGAATCAGTCACACAGGATGAAAACAGGACCTTCGGCCCTACTCGTCCATGCCGACCAAGATGCCCCATTTAAGCTACTCCCATTTGACTACGTTCAGCCCATATCCCTCGCAATCTTTCCCAGCCACCTACCTGTCCAAATGTATTTTCAATACTGTTATTGTATCTAAGAAATTATATATAGAGAGCTGGCCACAAGCACATAAATTATTGATTTTATTGCAACATAAACAGGCCTTAAGTTATTTCTATTCAGATGAGTAATGTTGGATTAGAATCATTATTATGGAGTCGTACACCGTGGAAATCTATGTCGACCATCAAACGACTGTACACATTAATCTGATTTACATGCACTTGGTTCATAGCCTACTGGCCTTGGTATATTCAGATACTTATTAAATATCGTGAGAGTCTCTGCCTCCCAATTATCAGTACTAAATTCTGTTTGCCTTTGCCCAACTAACCAACTGATAAATATAATCAGTCGCCTTGTTAGCAACACTATCAATCTGCAAATTTACCAAAACTTCCTGCAATGGCACCTAAGCATCTAACTCTTTAATGCATATTATAAACAGCAAAGGTCCCAGCACAAATCTCTTTGGTACACCACTGGTCACAGACTTCCAACCACAATACCAGCCCACCAAAATCACCTTCTGTTTCCTATTATCTAGCCAGCTGTGCATCCAATTTGACAACTTGCCTAAGATCCCATGAGCTTTAACCTTTGGACCAGACTTCAATGTGGGCCACGTCATAGGCCAGTAAGTCCATGTAAACTACATCAACCACATTACCTTTTGTTTAATTATTCCTACAAAAAAATGTATGATATTAATCAGACAACAGAGAAAAGGACACAAAATTCTGGAGTAACTCGACAGATCAGGCAGCATCTCTGGAGAACATGGACAGGTGACTGTCAGATCCTCATCTGGATCCGAAATGTAATAAACATGCTTCAGGGACACTGAACATAAATGCTTTGTTTTATTTGTCTAACATTACTTTACATCCTGGCAACATGTGTCCTCTGACCTTTCTGACTGATAGTAACACGTGATACATTTAAATATGATGTCAATTACCATGACATCCCTCCCTTATCAAACAAAAAGGATATCCGCATCACCATACTGTAAACTGAACATTCCAACATCATTTAGGATATGGCATTCGCTACATCGATAACATTTCATTTTCATATGTCAATACATCTCACAGTCCTTGTATCTCTTGGGTGATCTCTGTCATTTTGGTCTGACCACTACCTCCATCTCCTTCCAATCTTTGCCTTCTGCTTGGTCAATTCTCATCCTCTTCTCTAGAAATTGGTTCTGCCGTTCCACTATCCCATCCTCGTCACCAATGTCAGATCCTCGCCTGGATCTGAATGTAATAAACACCCTTCAAGGACACTGAACATAAACGCTTTGTTTTATTCATCCGCCATTCCTTTACATCCTGGCAACATGTGTCCTCTGACCTTTCTGACCCATAATAACATGTGGTACATTTAAATATGACATCAGTTACCATGACAGTGACATTTAGAAACAAGAACTTTCTTTGTGTATTAACTAGCATCTGCAGTTTTTTGTTTCTACATCTCCAACAGTGAATGGTTTGCTGACTCTCTCTGTTTTATTCACACCTTTCCAAGATTAAAATAAAACTGGCCCTCAGAATTTTTCCACTAGTTACCCTGACACTGATTTTGGACTCGCTACCTAATTTTTATCTGACTTATTCCAGCTGCCCCTCTTCAATAAAGGTACTAAATTTGCTGCCTTCCAGCAAATCACTAATGGCTAGTGCTGATTTAAAATCAGACCCAGCAATCCCCTTTGAATGAAAAAGTTTCAATTCCTATTGGCCAGACATTTACTTTAGTTAAGATCTCTGGGTAGAAGGAATGGGTGACATTTCAGGTGGAGACCCTTCTTAAGACTGAGAGTCAGGGGAGAGGGAGACACAGAGATAAGGAAGGGTAAGGTGTAAAAATGAGACATCAAAAGAGATGATGTTCAAGGAAAATCTAGAATAGATCATTGTTAGTTAGGAGAAGGTGACGCAGCAAACAGAGATAAAATTTAATCAGAGCGACAGTCAGACTGGTCAGAGAACTAGGAAGAGATGGAAAGCAAGGGTTACTTGAAGTTAGATGTCATTGAAGCAGTATGAATATTCTCTAAATTCAAGTATCCCTTGCTTTCCCTCTCTCTCCATCCCTCCCCCTTCCTAGTTCTCCAACCACTGTCTCCCTGATTAAATTTATCTCTGTATGCTTCGTTGCACCTAACATGAGCTAATAATGATCTATTCTACATTTTCCTTGTTCCACATCTCCTTTGATCTCATTTTCACACCTTACCCTTTCTTATCTCTGTGTCTCCCCTGATTCTCAGTCTGAAGAAGGGTCTCGAGCCAAAACATCACCCACTCCTTCTATCAGAGGTGCTGCCAGTCCCGATGAGCGACTCCAGCGTTTTGTGTCTATCAGATGTAAACCAGCATCTGCAGTTCCTTCCTATCCATTTGCTTTAGTCACCTATCATAAGCCCTTGTTCACAATTCCTGGTGTGTCGGCAATATTGACTGATGTAAAAGTATGGTTTTGCATTTAAAACAGTAGTAGATGATTTTCTTGTTATCACAATGCAAATAGCCGAAAGACATCAAAAGGCACTAAGCCCAAATGATGAGATAAGAACAACTTGAAAGAATGTGCTGAATAGGACAAATAACAAAATCTGATCCATAAGCTGTAAATGGATCAACTGTGTTCAATGAGGGCACAAAGTTGTCATTCCAAATTAATCTTCTGGTAAATTAAACTTCTTAAAACTGAATCATCTGGTATTGTGACCATGAAGGTGACATTGCCGACTGAGACTAATTCAGTTGTCAGAAATTTTATTTACTAGTTGGAATTAGATAAAGACAAATGTACTATCTGTCAAGATTGCTGAGCCAAGATAGCTAAAAACCTCAACAGAATTGGAAATGACCAAGGAAATGTTTCCATTGAGTACACATTTATTATTGTGAGAATGGGATTGGTGATTTGTTAGCAGGTTAGTTTAGTTTAGAGATACAGCATGGAAACAGACCCTTCGATCCACACCAATCAGCAATCACCCATTCACACTAGTTCTGTGTTATCCCACATTCTCAGGGTAATTTACAGAGGCCAATTAACTACAAACCCTCACATCTTTGGGATGTTGGAGGAAACTGGAGCATCCGGAGGTCCCTGTGATCACATGGGTTTTCTCCAAGTGCTTCGGTTTCCTCTCACACTCCAAAGACGTACAGGTTTGTAGGTTAATTGGCTTCTGTAAGTTGTCCCAATTATGTAGGATAATGCTAGTGTACTGGGTGATCGCTGGTCAGCGTGGACTCGGTGGGCCAAAGGGCATGTTTCCATGCTGTATCTCTAAAGTTTAAAATAAACACACACACAATTATGTTTCTGAACATCACCTAGCTAATTTGAAATCTGGAAATAGGGGGTTTGAGTAATAATGAAGTCTGCAGAAACAGGGCATGTGAATGTAGCTGACAAATCATGCTGACAAAATCAGGACACTCAGTAGTTTCAGTGCTTCTCAAACCCAATGCAATATTGATGTACAATCAATAAGTGCAGATAGACATGTATTCAAACAGCACCTTTCACGATTTTTCTTTTTGTCATGCACTCACTGTTGTAATGTAAGAAATAAAACAGCCATTTATAGTTCAGCAGTTTCCACAAACAACCATAAACTCAAAGAATATATAATTTGAGACAAAAAGAAAAAGTGCTGGAAAGGCTCAGCAGGTCAGGCAGCATCTGTGGCAGCCTGAATCTTTTCCACAGATGCTATCTGACGTACCAATGTGGGCCGCAAGGCCTATTCCTGTGCTGTACTGCTCCATGTTCTATGTATCGAGTACCATAGAAGGCAGTGGAGTGTGTGGAATTTATTGTATTTAAACAAAGATCAACGAATTTCTGTAAATTAAAGGATTCAAGGGATGTAGAGGTAGGGCAGGAAAAGGGAGGTTGAGGTAGAATATCAGCCATGATCTGGTTGAATGCCAGAGTCGGCTTGAAGGGCTGAATGGTCTACTTCTGCACCAGTTGCTTATGTTCTAACACCACATTTTAAAATAAAAATGAACAACTGTTTTTATTGTATTCCTGTCCACACTGACAGAAATACGGAAACAAGGTACTGCAAATGCTGGTTAACGCACGAAAAGGACACAAAGTTCTGGAGTAACTCAACAAGTATTACTCCAGCGCTCCTGAGTTACTCCAGCATTTTTAGTCCTTCTGATATAAATACATTTGTGTAATCAAAGCATTGCTGATTGTGACAAATCAGATTTTTTTTTATCCCCCATTGATTTCTAATTTGAAAAAGTAATTTTAGCTTTTTGATTCCAATTTGATGCAGGCCAGATTCAAACGACCAAAAATCTAAATCGAGGTCAATATTCTTAAAGTTGATGGTGCTTATTTTTGCGTTGATGTGAACTTTAAATGTTTAATTGGCCATCCATGGCCAGGAATGATTTAAAGGGATATGGGCCAAGTATAGGCAGGTGAGACTAGAATACATGGGGCATCTTGGTTGGTGTGGGCAAGTTGGGCCAAGGGGGCTGTTTTCATGCAATATAACTTTATGACTATGATTCTATGACTCCCTACCTCTAATGTTTCTGGCTGTGCTGATGATGAATCCAGTGCAACTGGAATTCAGTGTGTTACAACTTTAACAGGTTTCCTCAGGTGATGGAGGTTGGAGACGGCTAATGAGAAACTTGATCATCATTATACAATTTAGAAAGAAGCAGTGAAAAGTTGAATTATGTGCACTGAGCTCTGTTTAATCCATTTCTGTAGGTGGAAACACAGCTATTCATTATCGAGAATGGTATAAACCACTGGTGTGGTTCTGGATCTTGGTGGGCCTGGCTTACTTTGCTGCTGTCCTCAGCATGATTGGAGACTGGCTACGTGCAATTTCCAAGAAAACAAAGGAGGAGGTAAGATGCTATTTTACTCCTTAAACATCAACCCACTAAATAATTTGTAGGAGTTTGGGGGATGTCGTGGAATAGATTAACATTGTATCCCAGGTGTTGTATCCCAATTGTGGTACAGGTTCTGTTTCATCGGGAGAAATGCTAAGATAGGCAGACCCATCATTGTAAACTGCTTTAGCAATAATCGTCATGAGCTGGAGCTTCTCAGGATTCAAAGTAAATGCTGCATTTCTTCAAGGAAGCTTTGTGGACATTTCACAATCTGTTCCTCTCTCTGGCTGGTCATCTTTTCCTATGACAGGTATCAGGACAGGTTGTCCGTGTTGGGGGTCTAATGTCAAGAAAGAACGATATAGCTGGGTCTTGGAAATTAAGATGTTTCCCTGGAAGAGGACATTGAACATTGGTTTGCTTATTTTTCATTGAATTTGAGGCATTTTACAGAAATAACTTAATGGTGCTTGCTGTAGATAGGCCAGCTGTAAGGAATGTACACAAGGGCAGGGATCACATTGCCTGGTATATGAGTACAGCAAAACAAACACTTTGTTAGTTCACACAGAGAGAGAGGCTGGACAGTCTGAAAACAGGTCAGGCAGCATCTGTGGAAAGAGAGAAAAAGTTAACATTTCAGATGGTAGATCTTTCATTCGAACCTGGCCTATGTTTCTGTTTCCACTGTCGCTGCCTGACCTGCTGAGTGGATCCAGCATTTTCTATTTCTGTTTTTCAAAAAAAAATTTGGACTTACTCTGAATACTGAAAGTTCAGATTTTGGGTAAGGAATGTGTGATATGTTCTCAGATAGGACAATGTGCGGGTTTACACAGTAAAAACAAATCTGTTCAGTGTTATGCGTATCCTCCATTAGAAAATCTTCCAGATAGTGAAAGACTTACCAGTGTCCCGTAACGGTACGCCATGTCCTGGCCCCTCCTTGCTTCAATCTATTTCTGTGGCCGTGTGATCATCAGCCTTTTAATGAGCGACTTTATTGAAGTAACACTCTGCCTTTTTCCCAAAGTAGAGTATTCTAAAACTAGCAGGCATAGGTTTGAGATGTGGGGGAGAAATTTAAGAAGGACTTCAGGGACAATGTTTTCACTCTGTGGGTGGTCCATATCTGGGACGAGCTGCCAGAAGAAACTGCAGAAGCAGTTACAATTATGAATCTCAAAAGACATTTGGAAAGATGCATGGATAGGATGGATTTAGAGGGATATGGGCTTAATGCAGGCTAATTTGACTAGCCCAGAATGCCAATTTGGATGGCATGAACAAAGTTGGGCTGAAGAGCCTGTTTTCATATTGTATAGCTCTGTGATTCTATAACAACGATTCTGTTCAAAGATATTCATAATATAGAAACTATGAGGTGGATAAAAGCTTCATGGATGATTTTATGATACTAGACATTGACTGTATAAATTATTTGAATAGCTAAACCCAGGTATCCTTTCCAGTCATGTATTAGTTGATTTGTAGAAACTGATTATCTACAGATCCATTGTCCCAAGCTAGATACTCGGGAAAATGACACCCATAATGCTCTCCACCTGCTCTGTTTTCCAAGGAATAAGTAAATAGTTATCCATGATAAAAATACTGGCAGTCATTTTTATTAGATGCTTATATAATTTTTATCTGAAAGATGCCACTCGCAATCACCAAGTGATCTGCCATTACAGAACCACTGACACCTTTACAGCTAGCTGAGGTGTGTTCCTATTCATTGTATTTATTTATATAGCATTTCACAACACAATGTCCCTGCAGTTAAGTGGAGGTAGTAAAGTTAATTTTATTTGACTTAATGAAAGAGGTGAGTTGTGTCTATAAACATGGCTCTTGGATATTGATGGATAAACTTACTGTTGCTGAGGAAGATCTTGAACGTTAACAAAACTCGTAAAACACAGAGATTAAAGTTTGGCAGTTTTATCATAAAGGCAGAAGTATGCAGGCTGATGCAAGAAGTCAAATGTCATTGTAAATGCTTAATGCCAAGAATAATAAATCTACAGCAAATATTCAAATTGTTTTTATCTGAATCATTACTTTTATTCAGATTTAAATTGTTATTTGTGTAGGCAAGGTGCATTGGGCAAAGATTCACGAAAATCATGAATTAAAAATAGAATTTGTTTCCTTGATTGATTATAAGATTCAATACAGGAAGCATCTGAATTTGACGTACTTGTCATCGTAAAGGCTCCACAACTCTAGCAGAGCGTTGTGAAATCAGGTTTAATACTAGGTTACAAACTCAGTGAAAGAAATCTAAAGGTTCCACAAACATTAATGAGTACCATTTTCCATAACAGTTCAGAAACAACCTACTTCACTAGATCCCACAGGTAAGGCAGGTGCATTAAAGTCTTCACTCTAAGGGATGCACTAGACTGAAATGAAGACGGGATGTCTCAGTGTAGTACCTGGGGAGCTGAAACAGCAATGAGGAATTTTCTTTAAAAAGCATTAATTGGCTTGCACCATTGATATTCGTGTTTGGATCCCAAAGGTAATTTTTGAAATATCGAAGTTCAGTGTCAGAGGAATCAAAGATAATTTTAAATTAAAAAAAAAATCCATATCATATTGGCCTACGCTTTCCTGTTTGTGCCCAACTCCAGTACCCATTATAGACACAAAGTGTTGGAGTAAATCAGCAGGTCAGGCAACATCTCTGGAGAAAAAGGATGGGTGACGTTTTGGGTCTGGATCCTTCTTCAGACTGAAAGTAGGAGTTGGGAGGGGAGGGAGGAAGTGAAGAGCTGGTCTTGTCACACCTCCAGCTCTTCATCCCCCACCCCCCCCCCCCCCACTATTTTCAGTCTGAAGAAGGATCCCGACCTGAAACGTCACCCATTCTCCAGAGATGCTGCCTGACCCGTTGAGTTAATCCAAGAGTTTGTGTCCATCTTCGGTAAAAAAAACAGCATCTGCATTTACTTGTTTCCCCAGTGCTCATTACCCATGTTCCCCATTACCCTAAACTAAACTGGTTCAGATCTGGAACACTAATGTCACCAACCTAGGGCTGAACAGTGTGGATCTGAGCAGAGGCAGAGCCACAAATGCCAGCATGGGACATTTGGGCCAGACTCGAAATAGAAAGATCTTTAGAAATGAGCAGTAGAGTGCAATAATTGAATAGCTTTTCAAAGAAGCTGGCACAAATATACTAATCAGAAAAGTACCTTTTAGATTTCTAGGAAACTGGCAATGTCTAGTATCACCTCAAGCAAAGGTTGTCACATCACACAGAACAGATTGCTTTCAATACAACACGGGCGTTTTCTTTATTTATTCCCTTTGTGAGCTATGGACATTACTGACAAAGCCATCAATTACTGTTCATCCATAATTGCCTTTGAGAAGGTAATGGTGGGTTAACTACATGAACCACTCGAGTCATTGTGGTAAAGATATTCCCACAGAACTGTTCACTATGGAATTCCAGGATTTAGAGGCAGTGACAGTAAAGGAATGGTGATATATTTCCTCGTCCAGATGGCATGCAGCTTGGAGGGAAACGTAAAGATGGTGGTCTTCATATACACCTATTGCTCTTGTCTTTCTTTGCGGTGGATTTGTGAAAGGCGCTGTTCGAGTGGTTTGGGCAAGTAACTACAATTCATTTGTAGATGGCATATCCTGATGCATCGGTGATGGAGGAAAGGAATGCTTAGGGTGGCAACCAAGCAGGCAACTTTGTCCTGGATGGCGTTGAGCTTCTTGAGTGTTGTTGTTGCTTCCCTCATCCAGGCAAGTGGAACGTATTCCATCATGCTCCAGAGTTTTGCCTTCTAGATAGTGGAAAGGATTTGAAGCATCAACCTAGATTACTTGCTCCAACCTTTCACATTTGACTACAACTGACAACCTCTAAGGCAGCATGCTAATATTAATCAAGGCTGGCATTGCACCTGCACTCGGTGTTACGGTAAGGGTTGCAGCCAGAGCACTCTGGAGATCTTAGTGTAATCTTTTCATTAATTATTGTTAATATTTCCCAGTCTTAGAATGCTTTCTAATTTGGTGACAAGTGCAATGAATGGATTTGGTAGTTAAAGTTCCCAGTTAACATCTATAGATGTGTAGGAAGGAACTGCAGATGCTGGCTAACACCAAAGATAGAGACAAAATGCTGGAATAACTCTGGGCCAGGTGGCATCTCTGGAGATGAGGAATAGGTGATGTTTCGGGTCGAGTCTCTTCTTCAGACGCTGTGTCTATCATCTATAGTTGTTGTGGTTTAAGCTGTAGAACATCCGTATCTTTTTCAGTCTTTCCTTCCTTCTGGAATCTTTTAAAAACTTTGCTCTGGTATTCCATCATCAGATTTTGATTTGCATTCATAGACAGTTCAGAAACAGGAACTTCTGCTGACCATATCTAACATTTTGCCCATCAACACATCTCAATTAACCACATCAGGTCCCTATCCTTCTATGCCTTGTTTATTTAATAGTCTGATAATGCTGAATAGTGATTGTATCTGATTCCACCACTACCTCAGGCAGCATGTTCCAGATATCAACAACTCTTTGGGTAAACAAACTTACCCCTGAGATCACTTCAAAATTCCTTCCTCTCACGTTTAGCCCATGCCCTCTTCTTTTTGATTCCCTTACCATGGGAAAAAGATTTTGACCATCTATCTTATAAAAGCCTCTCATAATCTTATATTCCTCTTTCAGGTCATGCTTCAATCTTCTTTGCTCCGTAGTAAATGAGCCCAGTCTATCCAATCTCTCTCCATACCTAAAGTCCTCCAATCCAGTCAACATCATAGTGAATCTTCTCTGCACTCACTCCATCTCAATCACATCCTCCCTAAGGTGTAGCAATCAGAACTGCACACAGTAATCCAAGTACAACTTAATCAGTGCTTTATAAAGTTATAACTTCCCACTCTTAGGTTCTTGTCCTGACCTGTGAAGCCAAGTATGATCTATCCTTTCTGCACCATTCAATTTATCTGTAGTGCCACTTTCAGGAAAATATAGGCGTGAACCTCAAGGTTTCTCTCAACAAAAATGAAACAAGCTGCTGGAGAAACTCGGTGGGTGAGCAAAGGGATAGTCAACATTTTGTGTCAAGATCCTGCACCATTCCTGATGCAGGATCTCAACCCAAAATATATCAACCATCTCTTTGCCTCCACAGATGCTGTCTGACCCACTGAATTCCCTCAGCAGTTTTTTTTTTTGCTGCACATCCCAGCATCTGCAGTCTCTTGTGTACCCTCTCTCTCATCAACATTCCTTAAATGTTGTGCCGTTTGCTGGATATGTCTTACCCCTGTTTGCATTCCCAAAATGCACCACCTTGCACTTGCCAGAATTAATTCCATTTTCAAATGCTCAGTTAAATTTTCCATCTGATCTTTGTCCTGCTGTCGCCTCAGACAACCTTATTCACTTGCCAAAGTACTTCCAATTTTGATGTCATCTGCAAACTTACTTATCATACATTCTCATCCAAGTCATTCATATATCACAGAAAAACATGGTCCAAAGCTAATCCCTACAATACACCATTGGTCACAGACTTCCAGGCAGAAAAATATCTCCACCATTACCTTCTGTCTCCTATTACCAAGCCAATTTGGATCCAAGTCGCCAGGTTTACTTGGATGTCCTGTGCTCTAACCTTCT
This sequence comes from Malacoraja senta, assembly GCA_038087875.1. Taxonomy (NCBI): domain Eukaryota; kingdom Metazoa; phylum Chordata; class Chondrichthyes; order Rajiformes; family Rajidae; genus Malacoraja; species Malacoraja senta. The sequence continues at coordinate 26,840 of JAXLNO010004720.1, forward strand.
GGACTGGCCTACTACGCAGGACCTTGTTGAATGCCTCGTTAAAGTCCATGTAGATAACATCTGCAAACTGAACTTTTATCAGCCTCCTTCATTGCTCCTCGAAACTCAATCAAATTAGTGAGAGGAAATTTCCTCAACCCAAAACCAAGCTTTCTATCCCATATCATATCCTATCTTTCCAAATATATCCGTTAGAATGTCCCTACCATTCACATAATGCTCACTGACCTATAGTTGCTGGCATATCCTTTGCTGCTCTTCTTAAACAAAGGAACAATGATTTTGGGTGGAAATAAAATTCTGGCACTAAGGAAACCTTTCGTACTGCTGCAAATTTGTGGCATGGCAGATATTACTTAAGCAAAGATGCCTTCACAGAGCTTTTCACTGTACCTTGGTACACGTGACAATTATAAACCTAAACCTTTGTTTAGCACCATTGTTAATCTTGTATGTACTGTATTACTTTGCAATATTGATGAATTTTGTGCAGTAATAAATACCGATTTGTGTGCGGTTACAGGTTGGTGAAATTAAGGCTCATGCTGCTGAATGGAAAGCAAATGTGACAGCAGAGTTCAGGGAGACACGGAGACGATTAAGTGTGGAGATACATGACAAACTTCAGAGAGCAGCAACCATCCGAAACATGGAGCGAAGGCGGCTTGGCTTGGACCAGCGAGCCCATTCCCTGGACATGCTCTCCCCTGAGAAGCGGTTAGCATTTGCAGGTCCGGAGACCGGCCAATTCAAAGCATCATCTCAGGAAAGTATAAATGGCAATGCTAACAATCTACAGCAGAAAGAAACAAGGCAATATGACAAGCACATGCAGGGAGCGTCAGAGGACAATATCATCAATAAATTTGGATCTTCTTCAAGAGGAATCAAGAGATACAAAAATAAAGAACTTAAAAAAGAAATACCAGAGGATGTTAGAAAAATATATGAAACGTTTGGGAATTGTGCTCTGGACCAAGAGAAAAAGGATCTTGAAAAAGAGAAAGAAAATAACCCAGTTGTCCCAGCTATAACTAGTTACGTTCAACACCCAGAAATAGAGGATGATGGTATACCCAATGAAACTAAAAATCCAGAAAATAGGAACTTACTTGAAAAAAAGATTTAAAGTGGTACGGAGAACAATGTAAGAAGTTTGAAGATTTTTAAAATTCCTGACATGTGCCTTATCATTTTCAAAATGTGAGAAGATTATTTTACACATGCATGGTCCACACAACCTGTTGACGGATTTATTGTGCCACTGTGATATAAGGGTTTGACTACCAAATATCAACCATCAGCTGAATTAACCCATTGAAACTTTGAGGATGTGTTTTGCGATGGACACTACAAACTTGTGAAAATTTTAAGAGGACCTTGTGCCCATTACCAATGCAGTATAGGGACCTCTGTACGTTGTTATCAGAGGTCCCACTTGATCTCTGTATATGTTTACTACTGAGAGGATTCACCTTTGGAATATTTATTTCCTTTAATTTATTAGAACTGTTATACAATTTTTAACTAAACATCAGTTTGTGCAAACATCTTGGGCATCTGCTTGGCGTGTGCTGTTTGACCCTTTGAATATGTTACATTTGTGATAACGGTAAGACTTCTGCAGCAGACCAACGCAGCAAAGTTACATTGTTACAATATCCTTGTGTAATTGCTAAAGAGTAAGCACTCAACAAAAAAGTCTGCATGTTCATATCTTTGTAATTTAATATGCAATATCTAAGACTGATCTTGAAAAATGTTAATTTCTCAGAGCTCTCTTGCCCTGCTGTTACAAAGTTTCCTATATTACTGTAGGTCTACAATAGGGTGTTGGGAATAATATTACACAGAAGTAATAATTCAGAGAAAGCATGTTGATTATATTGATCTATGGTCATTCTCTTGTCTGTGATTCTTCTGCAATTGATGCAATTCATTGGTATTGGTTCTTGAAAATTAATATCAATAAAATGAAGAGAGCCTGATAAAGTTAAGCAGATATTTTTAATCACTGTTTTACTTATTTTTTCCTTTTCTTTTGTATGAAGGCTACACCCTTGATCCAGCCTTCCATCATGGAGGCTGGTAAAACAGGTTAGACATCCTGAAGCTGCTTTGAGTGCAGGTGCTGCAGTTCACAAAGATCAAAAGGATAATCTTCCAGGGTCAGATATTTCTTCTCTGTAGAACTCTGATCTATGGTTGATTAGGAACAGACAGGTAAATTCACAGGATACTTAATATATTTATGTCAGAAATGGTCCAGTCTGAAATCTGCAACCTCAGGAATTTACAAGTGGTTTAAAGATGCAGAAGACAACAACTTTGGAAATGCATGCACCATGATCTGCAATCTGGCTTAAACACTATGCATATTTGGGATTCCTAATCACACCAAATTCCAAAGGGTCTTAGCAATTAAACCCCCAGTGGCTTGGCTCGGTATTTGTTATGTGCCCTGGCAATACAATCTGGAAACTTTCCTAATTGGGCTACTATGTTTGCTATTTATCCCCTTTCACCCTGTCCCTGACACCTCGCCCTGTCTGGCACCACCTGCAATCTAGTGGAACCTATATGGCCCTCATCAATAGGATCCTATGTCTCAAGCTCTGGGTTATCCCCTATCACTTAATGCAAATATACCTGAGGTTCTGTACTGACTCAACACTGGATCTGTACTGAGAATTGCCTTTGGATATTTATAACTGAGGGGCATCTGGTTGATTTTGTCACAGATCCAACAGACTTGCAGATAAAGTTATGTAAGGCATCTGCTGAGATAGTCAACAAATTTGGAGAGCAAATTGTGGCCATGCATTTAAGCAAAAACAAAATCTCAGAATAGTATATTTTAAACAGTTTTGGAGTGATGTAAACAAACAGTAAATGAAAGTGCAGATGCTGGCTATCAGAATTAAAACTGGAACATGCTGGGGACACTTAGAAGATCAGGCAGCATTTATAAAAAGGAAACCTAGTTAATATTTCAGATCAAAAAACCAGATTGGATGAATGTAAGATTATTTACAACTGGTTAATTGAAAATCCAATTTTCATATTTTTTATATTTCTTTCTTTCTGTAAAGTTGTATAATTTTTGAACTAAAGAATTAATAATTTTCAACTGTTTTCTTTCTGTGATTATTTTTTTGCCAGCATTGATGACTTCCATCCAATTTCATTTCCTGAAGTTGAAAAGTAAATAATATTCTAACCTGTTTAAATTTCAAATTTAACTTGTAACTTGAACTCCTCAGGAGAGTAACATTCGTGTTGGTATTGTATCATTGTGTGATATCACTTCAACACTATAGTGCGATGCAATTCTGCTGAGCTATAAATAAACCCCAGGAAATTACAGCTCACACAAAAATTTCCAACGGTGATTTGTCACTTTACATTTAATATTTTCAATTATTTTCCAAAATGGGAGTTTGGCACATGTAATATGTTTCTGACAAAGAGAAGATGAATGATCACTTAAAGAGTATGACGGTATTTTGAATTAAATGATTAAGCACAAAGGTATTATTAATTACAAAGCTATCAGTCTTTGCTGTCTACAAAACTGGGTTGATTTCTGACCACCTGTACCGTGGCAAATGTTTATCTTTCTCAAATTATTCTCTTATCTTTTCTCAAGTGAAATTCAAACTAATCTTGTCCACAAAGTGCCCCTTCTCCCCCAATGAGCACAATCCTACAATCCCTTGCTCCCACAATCCTTCAGCAACATAACCCCCTAAAAGCCTAGTCATCCATAATTCAATCACTTCACTATTAGATGCCATGAACCAAGGCTCAGAAATCTCTTCAGCCTTTCTGTCTCTCTATCTGTGATCCCTCCTTTAACATGCTGCCTTAAACCTTCCCCTTTGACAAAAATTTTGGTTAGCTGTCCTAATATTATTTGCTTCAACACTGTCATTGTTAGATAACCCTCCCTCAAATTGCAGAGGGTTCCTTTTTGGTTTATTGTCACCTGTGCCAAGGTACAGTGAAAAGCTTTTCTTTGTGTTGCGTACCAACCAGTCAGTGGAAAGACTATACATGATTACAATCAAGCCATCCATAGTATAGAATTAAAGGATAAAGGGAATAACATTTTGTGCCAGATAAAATCCAGTAAAGTCTGATTAAAGACATTCCGAGGTCTCCAATGAGGTAGATGATAGCTCAGGATGGCTCTTTAGTTGGTGATAGGATGGTTCAGTTGCTTGATAACAGCTGGGGAGAAACTGTTCCTGAATGTGGAGGTGAGCATTTTCACACTTCTGTCTCTCTTGCCTGATGGGGGAGGGGAGAAGAGGGCGTGTGTGGGGTTAGACTCGACAATAATTATGCTGATGGCCTTGCCGAGGCAATGTGGTGTAGATGGAGTCAATGGAAAGAAGGTTGTTTTGTGTGATGGTTTGGGCTGCATTCACAATTCTCTGCAATTTATTGTTGTCTTAGATGGAGCTGATCCAAAATCATGCTGTGATTCATTGTGATAAAATAGTTTCTACAGTGTATCTGTCGAAGTTTGTGAGAGTTGTTTGGGACATGCTGAACTTCCTAAGCAATGTCAGCACAAGAAGACAAGAAAATAGAACCAGGTCAGGGCCGCTTGGCCTCATAAACTATTGAACATGATCTGCCCCAGACCTCATCGCCTTTTCTGTGCCAATTCCACATTTCATTCAATTCACTTAAAAAAAATATCTGCCTTTTTAAATATCGACAATGATTTGGTTTAGAGATAAAGCGTGGAAACAGGAACTTTGGCCCGCCGAGTCCGCGCTGACCAGCGATCCCATACGTTGGCACTATCCTAAACATTAGAGGCAATTTAGAATTTTTACCAAACCCAATTAACCTACAAACCTGTACATCTGAAGTGTGGGAAGAAACCGGAGCAGCCTGCGTAAACCCATGCGGTCATGGGAAGAACGTACAATCTCCGTACAGACAGCACCTGCAGTCAGGATTGAACCCAGGTCTCTGGCACTATAAGGCAGTGACTCTACCGCTGTGCATCCATATCGTGCTTCAAATGGTCTAGCCATTTGAAGCACGATAAAAGAAGTTTGTAATTCACACTAGAATTTGTTGTCAGCAATTTGTCACTGGCAATATCATGAATTTAATCTCTGGCAATCCAGACACACTGAAAAATAAGCAAATATCATATCGATAATTACAGGGCATAGGAAAGAGTTTTCAGTGGCACATCATTCTCTGATTCCTCATTAGTAAGTTACATTACCCTACCTAAAAATCTAAATTTCAAATATATGTATTCATTAAAAATATTAGAGATTTTTTAATATATTTTTTAAATATGTACCTGCGCAATATTTAATGAATGTTTTTTTGTTCCAAGGCATGCTGTTTATGAAAACTTATTAAAGCGATAGGTTGCTCAATGAGCTTGAAGATATTGAGTGAACTGATGAACCTGACAAATGAAGGCATTTGGTTTGAGGGCATTGCTTTGTCAGTGGCATTACATTTTGGGGCAAACTTATTTTTATTGCATTTGTTCATCATTGGTCTTGAAAAAGATAAAATAGAGCCATCAATTATGTCATCAACTATGATATCATGATTTTGGAGTGGATTTAATTTTATTCATAATAATATCAATGTGTAAGAGAAACCACAGCACAAGCATTTTTTGACAATAGTGATGAAGCAGAAAAAGGGGCATCACTGTTTTCTATTTTTCTAACAAATCACATTCTAATAAATCATTTATGATATCAAGGTAAACAGATCATCTTTGAATAAAGCCAAAATCTTCAAAAGATATATTAATAAAATTACTGAATTTGAGAGAGACTGATATGATTTAATTGAAGAGGTTTGATAGGAAAAAAATCACTGCCATGTGAGCTAGTCTGAATATACTTAAATGCTCCTTAAAGAAAGTGAAATGAATCAGGTTTTTGATGGAAACAATCATTAAATATGTGTGGCTGGTATTTTAAAAATATCCAATGCGCAAACCAAATGTGTTGCAAGCCCTCATACCTCTCGTGTCACATTATTCTATTTTCACATGTTGCCTCTGCCATTATTTTGTATTCAAATAAACCCAATCTTTCACAAATATTGAAGTTGCCTTGATTACTGTTTCCTAACCCAACACAGTATTCAAAGATATTCGTGGTGGTCCTTTGCGGATTCATTTGATAGGAACTTAATCTTAAGACACCGCATTAATTTTATACCCCCAGTATGAGTGGTGGTGAGAGTGAAACAGAGACTAAAACATGAGAGATTTGTGTCTGAAAATATCCAGCCCTTAACATTGAGCTTTACTGATCAGGAGTTATTATCTTTTTTATCTGTGGAAAACACATGTTATTTTTTGAATTGGGAATGTCACATTATCATCAAACCTACAAGATGAAGACAATGTTGTTCCCAGCAGTTAACCAGAGAAGAAACCTTGAGCATCGGGTCACTGTAAAGTTAATACCAGACCTTGACTATGTTCTCAATGGGGTCAACTAGGAGAGGAGATGTTGAGAAGAGCACCATCCAGATCAGGGTGAGATAGGGTGGGTGGGGGTATATTGTGTTGGTGGCCAGAGTGGACCAAGGTCATGGTTAGCAATATGTGTCTGTGGTTTTACTAACTGGTCAGAAGGAGCATTCCTGCCGTGTCCAAATTTGCAGTTAAATATTTGAGCACATTCACCATTGTGATGCAGCCTGCAGCAGTTATTGTCTATTTTTCTCAGGGTAGGGGTATCTAAAATTAAAGGACATTAGGTTAAGGTGAGAGGGAGGAGGTTTAAAGGGGTTCTGAGAAATAGGTTTTTATACATACTGCAGGACGTGGTGGTGGAAATAGTACAATTATACATTTACACAGGCACAAATAAGCAAAGCAAATATGGACGGTCCTAATATTGGCAAGTGGGATTAGTGTAGTTGGGTGGAAAGGTCAGTGTGGATGTGATGGCTGAAAGGGCTGTATCAGTGCTGTACGACTTTGATCCAATGATAATTTCCAAGAGACCTGGAGGTATGTGGCAATCTGATAGATGACATCAATAATGTTGTGACATTTTATTTTCCATTAACTTCTGACTCACAAGGTATCTTCTCCCAAAGGCATCCATTTGTTTTGGTGCTGAAGTGCTGTGGAAAATATTGTGGTGCCATCAGATATGATACAGTGCTGAAGATCAGGACTGCAAATGGGTCTTAATTAAAGCCTGTGGTTAAAATTATTTGGCAGCCAAAGTGGGATTAAGATGCATTGATATTCAGGACAAACAGAGAATGTGAGACTCACAGTGGGTGGGGTTTGTTCGGGTGGTGATGGTGGGCCGGGGGTTTTGTGTTCATTATTGCAGAAGGTCCAGGAAGAAGCACAGGGCTAGTGGGACAAGCTCTCTGCCATAACCATGGACATTACAATAATACAATGTTGAAATGGGAAAAGATGGCAACAGAAATATGATATTGTAACTGCCATCGACCTGTTCCTGAAGTTGAAACAAAGAACTGCAGATGCTGGTTAATACACAAAAGGATATAAAGTGTTGGAATAACTCAGCAGGTCAGGCAGCATCTCTGGAGAACATGGACAGGCAATGTTTTGCGTTGGGGTCCTTCTTCAAGTGTCCCGATCCAGTCTGAAGAAAGGTCTCGACCCAAAACATCACCTATCCATGTTTTACAGGGATGCTGCCTGATATGCTGTGTTACCTTCGCACTTTGTGACCTATTCCTGAAATCTGACCATCCTTTGGAAGTATTGCAGTCCTCAATAAGTATGCTATTACTTTGAGAGGTGGGTTCTAAAGGGTATTCAGAAAGATACATAAAATCTAATCCTATCCAAAAGCCTCTTAAATGCCACAGATATAATAGTGGCATTTAAGAGGCTTTTGTGTACGTATTTGGATATGCAAGGAATGGAGAGCTATGGATTATGTGCAGGCAGATATGAGATGGTCTTGGCATCATGTTTGGCACAGATACTGTGGGCTGAGGGGCTTGTTTTTGTGCTGTTCTATGTTTGATTTCCGGCTAGCTTTTCACATTGTCCTCCTTCCTCTCAGAGACCAATTGTTTCCCACACTCCTGTCAGGAAAGTAGACGCAGCTCATCCTTGTACTCTCTCAGTGATCACTTTATTTTGCATCTTTAACTGTTAACTACTGAAATTCATGCACTCATGGCCATCTCTTAAAATAATAAATTCTGTGATGGAGACATAGGTAGGGAAGCTAAAAAAAAATGTACACCTCGTCATGCTTCTACCAATTCTTTTAAGACGCTCTTTGAGATTCAGTAAGTCCCAGTGAGAGAGCTGTGCCCACCAGTACGGGACAGGCTTGAGCGATCTTGTGGCTCACTTCTGTGTCTATTTCCTTGTGCTCACAGGAGTTCTTCCAAATGAAAGAATTACAAGAAAGATGGTGCCATCGGTAGATCAGAAAGGCCTAACCATGTGTGCTGGATGTGATGTCCTATGGGGAGCCGCATTGAGTAGAGGGATCTTAATGCATAGTTATTGTCCGCTTATATGCAGGCTGACAGCACGCTCAGTATGAATGTTTGGCATACCCAGTGCAAACTGTTCTATTCATTGGTCATTGCATTTATCATAAGATCATAAGACATAGGAGCAGAACTAGGCCATTTGGCCCATCGAGTCTGCTCTGCCATTCGGTCATGACTGATTTATTTTTCCCTCCCAAACCCATTTTCCAGCCTTCTCCCCGTAACCCTTGATGCCTTGACTAATCAAGAATCTATCTCCAGTTTAAGAATACCCAATGTCTTAGCTTTGACAGCGGCAATGAATTCCACAGATTGACCACCCTCTGGCCAGTAGTTGGGCTAGCAATAATTTTGTTCAAGACCTCGAACACAGCCACAGCCCCGCTGACGAGTATGTCCAAATAATCCAGCGAGTGAGAGAAATCCGGAATGATGTTTGGAGGTACCGTATGTCTGATGTTAATGAGTACCTCTCTCATGAAAGTGATCTTTGTGGGATTTTCACAGAAGACACCAACAAACAAACACATACAAAACAGCAAGGAGCAGTACACCGTGGAAGCCATCGTCGGCGCCAGTCGGACATACATTCATGAACTGCAAGGGCCAGGAAGTGAGCGGGTAAGATCATCTCTGACCCCTCTCACCCTGGCCACAAACTCTTTGAAGAACTTCCCTCTGGAAGGCGACTCCGGACTGTCAAAGCCGCCACAGCCAGACATAAAAACAGCTTTTTTCCACAAGGAGGAGCTCTACTCAATAACCAAAAGTCTGTAGCCTCCTTTTGCTCTGGTATTTTATTTCATTCACATGTTTAAACTATGTTTTTTCTTAATATTTTAATGTTTTATTCTTAATTGTTTACTGTATGTCGTGTTGTTACTTGTGAGCAGAGCACCAAGGCAAATTACTTGTATGTGTACATACTTGGCCAATAAACCTATTCATTCATTCAGAAGGGATGAAAAGCAGGAGAGATTTAAGATGGGTAATGAGATTGGGGGCTCTCTAAACAGACGAAGAGATACCAAGAGGAATTTATACTCCAGAAGGTCATTGCCAAGAGTTTTATCTTATCTCAGAAACTGGATGCAATGCTGCAAAAAAAATATAATCACTTAATAGAAATAGCCACGGTAAAGCATAGAACTTGTGAACACAGTGAATGGTTGAAGTAAATATGTTGAGGCATTGAAGGAGAATTTAACAAGGATATGGGTGAAAAGGGAGTAGTGAGTTCACCTTTAGATTCAGGTAAGAAAACAAGGGATTAGGGTTGAGAGGAACATCAATGTTAGCATTGGGCAAATGGTCTCTTTCGGTACAGTATATGTAATCCTATGTTAATTCAATATTTTACCATGTGCACCATCAGTCCTAAACTCTCCTCAATTCAATTCACACCAGTTATTCACGTACCAACAATCTTTATCAATCAGCACTCATACCGAACATTCATGTACTTTACCACACCCTCATATACTTAGCTCTGCTGCTAGCCTCACACCCACATCGTTCAGTTTGCACACAATGTCAGCTATTTCACCAGAACACCTACGTAATCCAAATTGCCTCAATAACAAACTTGCCTCTCCCTAGCAAAAGAAGGTGATGCACAAAGGGAGATGTCCGGAACTAATAAGAAGGAAACTGTGCACCTGGGACCCAGAATCCCCCTGGATGAGGTGGAACTGGTTAATATAGGAACACCATTCCTGAGGCTGTGACCAGTGTTGGTGATGAATCAACTAAAGGCCACACTCTCCTTATTCCCGACAGTTCTCCGCCAACCCACTTCCCTTGATCATCATCACCACCTCTTCTGACTCACAATATGTTCATAAATTCATAAGTCATAGGAGCAGAATTAGGCCGTTCGGCCTATTGAGTCTACTCCACCATTCAATCATGGCTGATCTATCTTTCCCTCTCAACCCTATTCTCCTGCTTTCTCCCCATAACCCTTGACAACCTCCTAGATCAAGAATCTTGTCATTCTCCGCTTTAAAAATACCCAATGACTCACCGATCCACAGATTCACCACCCTTTGACTAAAGAAATTCCTCCTCAACTCCTTTCCGAAGGTACGTCCTTTTATTCTGAGGCTGTGCCATCTGGTCTTACTGTTACTTTAATTCCCTTCACCAAAATTATACTCTTAATCTTTCAGAAATCTTTCACACATGTTTACCTCTCAACTTTAGTGGAAGAAAAGTTTCAGCAAGAGGGCAGCAAGAGCAACTGTCAGCTGACACTGTCCTGTCGATTTAGTACTGAAACAAAAAACATTGCCAAAACACAGCAGGTCAGGCAGCATTCATGGAAAGAGAAACAGATAATATTTCAGGTTGTTAACCCTTCATCCAAACAGGAAAGCAATATGATAAGTTATAAATTCCACCTACTAAGTACCAGTTCATTAAAATAAATTTCTCCCCATGCTCTCTCATCCCATATATTCATTTGCTTTCCCCATAATATATGGAAAATGTGCGAGAGATTATAGTTAATTGATACCATCAGAGATGTCAGGAATTGAAGATGGTTTAATTTCATATTTCCTTACAAAAGGAAGGCATTCAGCCCATCAGCCATGATCATATTGAATGGCGGTGCAGGCTCAAAGGGCCGAATGGCCTACTCCTGCACCTATTTTCTATGTATCTATGTAAGTATGTACAGTCTTTCAGTGCAATCCCATCAATCCCACTTAGATCTCTTTTGTTGTCTTCCTTGCGAATGGTCCTCATTTGGCCAATGACATGGGTTATTGCAAGAGATTCAGTAAATAGGCATCTACTAGTTCCTTGCCATTTCCTGTGCATGACCCATGATGATATGTGTTGTCTCCTGTGGCAGTATTAAGGATGTTCATTATCCAAGAACATTCGATAAAGCAATGGAGAACATCGGGGATATAGAGTGAAATGCAGGTTTTATATACAGTGCATTCAGAAAGTATTCAGACCCCTTCACCTTTTCCACATTTTGTTATGTCACAGCCTTATTTTAAAGTAATTAAAAATAAATAACTGAAATATCACATTTACATAAGTATTCAGACTCTTTACTCAGTACTCAACACTCAGTACTGTTGAGGCACCTGTGGCAGTGATTACAGCATCAAGTCTTCTTGGGTATGGTGCTACAAGCTTGGCACACCTGTATTTGGGTAATTTCTCCCATTCTTCTTTGCAGATGCTCTCAAGCTCTGTCAGTTTGAAGGTGGAGCGTCGATGCACAGCTATTTTCAGGTCCCTCCAGAGATATTCGATCGGGTTCAAGTCCGAGCTCTGGCTGGGCCACTCAAGGACATTCACAGACTTGTCACAAAGCCACTCCTGCATTGTCTTGGCTGTGTGCTTAGGGTCGTTGTCCTGTTGGAAGGTGAACATCTGCCCCAGTCTGAGGTCCTGAACGCTCTGGAGCAGGTTTTCGACAAGGATCTCTCTGTACTTTGCTCCATTCATCTTTCCCTCGATCCTGACTAGTCTCCCAGTTCCTGCCACTGAAAAACATCCCCACAGCATGATGTTGCCACCACCATGCTTCACCATAGGTATGGTATTGGCCAGGTGATGAGCAGTGCCTGGTTTCCTCCAGACCAGAGCCAAAGAGTTCAATCTTGGTTTCATCAGACCAGAGAATCTTGTTTAGGTGCCTTTTGGCAAACTATAAGCGGGCTGTCATGTGCCTTTTACTGAGGAGTGGCCTCAGTCTGGCCACTCTACCATAAAGGCCTGATTGGTAGAGTGCTGCAGATATAGTTGTCCTTCTGGAAGTTTCTCCCATCTCCACAGAGGAACTGGAGCTCTGTCAGAGTGACCGTCGGGTTCTTGGTCACCTTCCTGACCAAGGGCCTTCTCCCCCGATTGCTCAGTTTTCCGGGCAGCCTATGAAGAGTCCTGTTGGTTCCAAAGTTTTTCCATTTAAGAATGACGGAAGCCACTGTGCTCTTCGGGACCTGCAATGCTGCAGAAATCTGTGTCTCCACACAATCCTGTCTCGTAGGTCTACGGACAATTCCTTCGTCTTCATGGCTTGGTTTTGGCTCTGACATACACTGTCAACTGCGGGACCTTATATAGACAGGTATGTGCCTTTCCAAATCATGTCCAAACAATTTAATTTACTACTGGTGGACTCCAACCAAGTTGTAAAAACATCTCAAGGATAATCAATGGAAACAGGATGAACCGATGCTCAATTTTGAGTGTCATAGCAAAGGGTCGGAATACTTATGTAAATGTGATATTTCAGTTATTTCTTTTTAGTTACTTTGCAAAAATTTCTGAATACTTTCTGAATGCACTGTAAATAAAATAGTCAGAGGTGATGGTGTTGCCTTTAGTAGATTCATCACCACCACTGGCCACAGCATAGGCCCATCACCTGCAATTGCTATCTACAGTTCCCCTCATCAAAGCAGACCTGATCCAAATACAGTGATGTTATCATAAAGCTTCACTAGCAAGTGCTGAGCTGGGTTTCAAGCTGGGTTTCAAGCACTGTACTGGAAAAATCTTTACCCCAAAGTTCCACAGGAAGCTTTGATTGATAGGCAGAGCTCCAGCCTCCAGTTTTGCCAGCTGTCAAATTCATCAGAGATACATCAGAGATACATCAGAGATGTTTGAATGCTGCTGTGAATCAGAAACACTTAAAGACACTAAAACTGAAAGAAATATTGACAACGTTTAAAAATCCTTACATTGAAATGAAACAAAATAAAAACGTATAAAAAGTGTGTCATTAAATAAAATCTAAATAATTTAATAAAATAACCTACCTTCCAATGTTCTTTGTTCCCTACAACTCTGCACTGCCTTTAAACTTACTGTGAACCTTCATTAGTACAGCACCAGAGTGTATTGAAACATACAGCAGTCACGATTGCTCGAGGTCTTGGATTCTTCAGCATAACTTGATATGTTAGGAAGTCTGTGATCTGCTGAGAATTAAAAGAATAAATGCTGTTGGAGCCATTGACATTCACTCGTAAAATTCAAACCTTTTATTTCTATTTGTGTACAGTTGGTTATTAAAATCCTGAAATATTTGAACAAAGTGCTGTGCAGCTTCTCTAGGAATGATTCATATACCGTATTTCATGGCAATGAAGACGCACCTGTGTCAAAGACGTATCCCCATTTTGAGTCGCAAAATTTTGAAAAATATAAAACAGACATTCGCCGTGGTGGCGGCCATTTCCATTCGCCGTGGTGGCGGCCATTTCTATTCGCCGTTGTGGCGGTCATTTCCATTTGCCGTGGTGGCGGCCATTTCCATTTGCCGTGGTGGCGGTCATTTCCATTCACCGTGGTGGCGGTCATTTCCTTTTGCCGTGGTGGCGGCCATTTCCATTTGCCGTGGTGGTGGCCATTTCCATTCGCCGTGGTGGCGGCCATTTCCATTCGCCGTGGTGGCGGTCATTTCCATTTGCCGTGGTGGCGGCCATTTCCATTCGCCATGGTGGCGGTCATTTCCATTCGCCGTGGTGGCGGTCATTTCCATTCACCGTGGTGGCGGTTATTTCCACTTGCCGTGGTGGCAGTCATTTCATTCACGGCCATTTCCAGTGCAAAACACATATAATGTGCACACCGTGCGATAATGTGCGGTAATAAAAAAAATACAGCGTTCGGGAATAAAATAACATTTAATTGTGCACGGAGCAAAGATTACAGAGATTACAAAAGCGAAAAGCATTCTAATCTTCAAATCCGAAAAATTCTCCACTGTCATCCGAATCTTGAAAGCATAATACCGGTAATTCATCAGGGTCAGTTGTTTTAGACGACTGTCTCTTTGATGATAGTGATGCTTTGAACAGCAGTGATTCACTGCTGTTCGAAGCATCACTATCATCAAAGAGACAGTCGTCTAAAACAACTTAAACAGAATTTACACAGCTCCTACCTAGACCAGGTGTTTGAAATGGCAAAAATCCCCACGTGAATGCATGTCGCCTCTGATTGGATTGCCGTTTTGTACTGAAACGCTTCCTATAGGCCAGGGGTGTCAAACTCGCGGACCGCGGGCCGCATCCGATCTGCGAAGGAATCCGATCTGGCCCGCGGGATGATTTCCCCGATGCCAGAGCGGGTATGAAGTCGCATTTTGCCCGTGACCTAAAATGAGGTAAAATGAGTTTGACACTCCTGCTATAGGCCTATGAACAGCCTAGCCTTCGGCCTCCAAGACGCAGGTAATTTTTCAGGCCTATTTAAGGGTAAAAAAATAGCGTCTTCATTGCCGGGAAATTTGGGCAGCACAGTGACACAGCTGTAGAGTTGCTGCGTTACAGCGCTAGAGACCCAGGTTTGACCTTGACTACAGGTCAGTCTGTATGAGTTTGTAAGTTCTCCCTGTAAACGCATATGTTTCTCAGGGTGCTCTGGTTTCTTCCACATTCCAAGGACATGCAGGGTTGTCAGTTAATTGGCTTTTTTCAATTGTCTCTCGAGTTTAGGATAGAAATAGTGTAAGGGTGATTGCTGGTCGGTCAGTCAAAGATCCTGTTTGCACACTTTATTGTTGAATTAAACTGAACTGGATTGAATTTGGACAAGGGAAAGCACATAATTAAAACAGAGGTTCAGTGGAAGGATCATGGGAAGGCTGAAAGTAAAATATTATAATATGACATCAGGAACAGACTTAATAAAAGAGCATAATGAGATCAATTTAGCCAAATCATAATGAAATAAGTGCTGGTAGACACAAAATGTGAAGAAGGGTCTCGATCCGAAACATCGCCAATTCCTTCTCTCCATAGATGCTGCCTCACCCGCTGAGTTACTCCAATATTTTGTGTCTACCTTCGATTTTACCAGCATCTGCAGTTCTTTCTTAAACATGAAAGAAGTGCTAATGGCTTCAATATAGAATTGTTAGACTGGCCACTGCTTCATTCACCATTACTTTTAAAGGGCCTTTCATATGAGGGTTTTTAATCTATATCTGGTTTTCTTGCAGTGATCCTTTTACCGAGGGACATTGGATATTTTTTTTGTAAGAGTATGGTGGCTATTCATTTATTGATTGTTTTGTTTATTATCTATAATAGTAAGATTAAATGAGAACTGACCAGTTTGAAGTTGATCTTTATTTTATGAGGAGTTACGATGAGGGTCTACGTGAAGAACCCGTCCAGCCGCACGTGCGTCAATCTTCAAAGCAGCGGTGTGAAATCACAGATAATAGTGACTGAAGTACAATAGTAAGATGAGAGAGGACTAGAACTACCAAATGATATTTATGAGGGTTGGGAGTGGAGGGCACGTAGTCCCTCATCGTAACTCCTCATAAAATAAAGATCAAACTTCGAACTGGTAAGTTCTCGTTTAATCTTACTATTTTACTTCGGAGTCACGTGAGTGACTACGTGAGATTTCAAAGCTCTGTGATTTCATGCCGCGAGAAACAAGTCTACACAACCACAACTGCTTCATTGACAAATGAGGGAAAACATTCATAATGCATACAGTCATAACATAGATTTAAAACATGCTGATGCTGTTAAATGAAGTAATCATAATAGTCCCATCTCTCATCCGGATGGAACCTATAAACAGAACGTAAAATGAGATTGAGAAATACCCTGGTCTGGCAACGGTTATTATCAAATGTTTGGAAATTCGTTCTTTTGACCATGCTTCAGCCGTTAGGATGTGGCCCAGCGAGTCATAATTAACCGTTGCTGCTTCTGTTGTAGCAGCCCTGGTAGAGTGAGATCTGGAATCAGTATCTACTCCTGCATAACTCAACTCCATTTTATCACCTGGAAATGGTCTGAACTGATACGTTCTTATAAAGATTTTTTTTGTAACTAACAATCATAGCTAGCTAAGAGCCTCGAAGGCTCTTGGTGACCTTGACGTATTGTTGTATATGTGAGCCCTCACATAACTAAAGGTCCCTGGATATACCTTAACCTATTTTGAGACCTGACACCCCTTCTGCTCTGCTTAAGTAAATTATAAACATAAAATACTATACATATTATTTACAGATGTAATCATCCTGTCCCATCGCAATTATGTAGCGACTGACCTGTTGCGCTAAACCAGCGCCAGGAGGATAACTACCTAATGAGATCCGCCAAAGCTAAGAATGTAGCTAGAAACCCTCTGGTGAAAATAGTGTTAACACAATGTCAACCTCCCATACTGCATTGTACTTGTCCTAGGAAAACTTGTGTTAAGGATATCCTTTACCAACTCGATATCCGGGGTGAACTCAACAAAGTGGATCTCGTTTGCTGCAGCAAATCTGATGGAAAGCACCTTGGCACCGTTAATGACCCTATAACTCAATATTGTCAAAGACCATTAAAAATGAACTCCAAGAGCTCCGAAATCTGTACCATTTTAAATGTAACATGAGCATTAAACAAACACTTCCCATCTCCTGAAGAAGCAAAATACTGCTTTTTGGTACTATCCCAGCACTCTGAATACATACAAGAATAGGGGTGACAACCCAAGCCGTAGGCAGTCCATTGAGAATCTGTAGAACATAAATTGATTTTATCATGCAACGGCTGATTTTCCGAGCCACAGGCTGAACCAGCAAGTTACGTTTAAAATAACCATATAAGGTTGCATTATTATTATTCCCGACAAATCGGGAATTAAACTGCATAGGCCAATCCCACAGCTGGAACCTAAAGCGGGCTCTTGATGACTTTATTTGAAGCTCCGACTGATGAAGCAAAATAGAAGAAGACATAAAAGACCATTGCTCCTGCTTGTAGCGAGAATGTATCTTTCGCCACTGTTATGCCACACATTTTTGCAACCTGTGAATTAGATAGATAGATATTTATTTGTTGTCATTTGAACCTAAGTTCAAACGAAATTCTGTTTCTGCAGTCATACAAACAAGTAAAAAGAACCAAGACACAACACAATTTACACAAACATCCATCACAGTGAATCTCCTCCTCACTGTGATGGAAGGCAAAGTTATTGTCTCTCCCCAGCACTCCACTAGCATGAAAACAACATATGTATGTTCAGTGTTGCATTGTTCTGTGTTGTCATTGATCTGTACTTGATGATACTCCAGTGGCAAATGAGATTATGTACCTATTATGGGATTCTTTTACTTGATTGCACCCCCGTGATTATCATATGGCACCATCATAGTGTATCAACATGAAGTTGAGCATGCAGATATGCATATTCGCTCAATCACTGTTTAACCCATAAAATGCACGTAGGGCCTATAGATAGTTGATACCAATAACTGCAGAGTTAATAACTCATGCAAATCTCCTTCACCTCCAACTAGAGATGACATTCGCAATTTCCCACTTTAGGCAATTAGCATCATTTTGCAATATAATGACATATTTATTGATCAACTACTGGAGCAATGTCGACTACTGTTTGTCCATCATAGTGACTTTAGTAGCTTCAGCTGGTAATAGCAAAGGTGTGTTATCAATGATCTGCATGGCCCTTAATAGTTTGCCATTAAGCATGCTGCGAGTTCTCCCACTTGCACAGCTGCATCACATCTATTACATTGCCAATTAGTCTAATGAATAGAAAGCTGCTTATAACAACAAGGCTGTTCCAGGTTTCTATTGACTCCAATCTGTTGCCCATGGCGGAGTCACAGGCCAACTAATAGCCAAAGGCAAACCCCAATGACCAACTAGTCCATTTGATAACCACTTCATTTTAACTGGATAGAGGAGCCCAATTTCTCAAATATAGTTTGAGACTGAAACAGTGGATTTTAGCAAGATACAGCATTAAAATATCATCCAGCCAATACACAACAAGTGTTTTTGAACTCTAAGTAGTCCTCTTTGAATGATTTATTGTCATCATACTGTTATATTGCCTCATCATAGCAATGCCTCCAAATATCTCCGATGATCACTGTAAATGGGAACACCCTATGACATCAGTTGTTAATTAGCCATCTTTCATAATGAACAGGCCACTCCTGCCATCATTTCACGTCTGCCCTGAATGGCAACTCTGGCCCGATTCCCGAGCCTGTCCCATAATTCTGAGCATGACTCAAAAGACAATTCTTGTCATATTTCCGAGCCTGTCTCGAAGGCAATCCTGGCTAAAATACTGAGCCTGCCTCAACACAATTTTGGCCCAATTCCAACCTGCTTGGAATGCTAGTAATGTCCAGTTTTACATGGTTAAATGCCTCTGAGTAGATGACAATGTCTTAATCATTTGTGTATTGTACAACCAAGTGTAAATCTTAACAACTTGTAAGTGGTACCTTAGTTGTAGAGTAGAACTGGTAGAGTGCGTGGACCCTCTGGCCAACTTTCATGCTGCCAGCAGCTTCAGTGAACCGCTTACTACCCATGAAGACGTGAGGTGCGTTGTCACCGAAACTATGAAACCTTGCTCGTCGTTGGCCTTAATTGGTCCAACAGCTTGTGCTTTGTCCTCCAGGTTTTGCCTGTTGAATATGTCTTCCCTGAATAGAAGATTCGGCAGCTGGCTCTAACGCCTCTGATAGCGGTGTTCACTGCTGCCAGGAATGGTACCTCTGCCAGGAATGGTACCTCTGACACATGCCCTACATCCCTTGGGGTATGCTCCACGGCTAAACCCTCAGACTCGGCATCAGATTTACACTGACCCGGCATGCTGTCCTCCTCCATAAGGGAGAAATTAGGCAGCCCTGTTACAAGGCGCTGCTGGCGCGGCCTCTGCAATAGGCCCACCCTTCAGGGTGAGAACAAAACTGCCCCGGTAAGCTCACCTCCTCCATTGAGGGAGACATTATGCAGCCCTACTACAGGTGCTGCTGCCATACATTAAGCAGCCCTATTACAAGGCGCTGCTGGCGCGGCCTCTCCCATAGGCCAGCACTGCCATAGATTCGGCATCCCCATTAAGCAGCCCTGTTACAAGGCGCTGCTGGCGCGGCCTCTCCCATAGGCCGGCACTGCCATAGATTCGGCATCCCCATTAAGCAGCCCTGTTACAAGGCGCTGCTGGCGCGGCCTTTCCCATAGGCCGGCACTGCCATAGACTTGGCATCCCCATTGAGCAGCCCTGTCCAAGGCGCTGCTAGTGCGGGCTCTCCCATATGCCCAACACTGCCGCAGACTCGGTATCCCCATTAAACAGCCCTGTCCAACTCCTGCTGTTGAAGTGTATCTAGATGGAGCTCCCTCCTGGCCAACCTCCAAATTTTCTTATTACCGGAAGGGAACCCTCCCGGCACCAGGGCTGACCATTTTGGTCCTTTTACCCCATATCCTGGGGACCACTGCGGTCTGGGTACTTCATTGCTGCTGAATTGCCCCTCCCTGGGCATATTTAAAAATGTTAATCTATTCTTAAGAAATTGATAGATGTTTAGATCTAGTAATTGAATTTTGTAATTAGCTACAATTAGGTAACTAACTAATTATCTGCTTTAATTTCATGTCATCTAAGTAAGATTGTTTCATATTTGTTTCAGAATGCTTCAATCTATAATAACTGAAAATTTCTTTCAGTTCTCTTAATTTTTAAGAAAGTTATGGGCTTTTGACTGTCCTCGATCACAGCTTTTTGTTAAGTCAATGGAAAAGCAATAAGGAACAAGATGCTAATTTCCGAGTATGAAAATGGCCATAACCTTTTTAATACTGAAGATATGAAAGTGAATTAGGTGTCAAATTAAACATCTTTTTATGCTTTATCTGCTGGGATAAATTACAGACTTGATTTTTTAAATCTCAAAATGTTGTAACATTGCTATATGAAGTGTGTAGTCACTCTGCCAAGCCTCGGTAACATTATCAGGAAAGGACCTTTTTTAGTGGACCTCTACCTTCCTGGATACCACCAACTTCACCTGCTTCCAATCTCACCTTTCTGTACAGCCCTCTCCCCAGATTCTCCCCTATTGCAAATCTCCCATCTGATATTTATTTTGCCTCAATCTAATAAATCACAACTGGTGACCAATAGGTTGTGGACAGCTTGCCTGCTTTGTTTAGTGAAGCTAACGTGGAATCCAGAGATTCCTCCAGTTAAATGAATGCTCAACAAACACCACCTATTCCTTTTTTCCAGAGAAGCTGTCTGACCCGCTGAGTTACACAAGCTTTTTGTGTCTATCTTCAGTTTAAACCAACACCTGCAGTTCCTTCCTACACATATTCCCACAACTTGTTGTCTGCTTTAAGCTGATGCAAGGTAGTGTCATAGGGCTTGTCAGGCCAGGAAGAAGGAGATTGATGATGATATAACGACAGCTTGTGGCAGCAGCAATGCGTGCATATGTGTTTTGGCCCAGTTGGCACATCTGTTCATCTTGGCACCATGATAATAATTTAAAAATGTGTTTACGGTCACTTTGTGTGCATCATCTGTGAAACTGGATGAGAGATTGGGACAGATGTTGACAACTATTTTGTCATGTTTAGTAGAGAGTGGCAGATGAGAGACAAGAAAGGAAGGGTTTGGAATATATGTCTTTGAAGGCACATAAGCATCAATTGGTGTTTCCATGGAGATGGAGCCAGTGCATAGCAGATTGGGCAACATTGCACAGGCTGAAATAGCTTGTTTTTTTTGTATTGATTCGAGATCTGTATCGTTAGGTTCATTCCAAATGCTTGGCCAAGAAGGGGAATGAAATCAAAGCTTAAGCTGGGGACTGAAAATGATGATACAACTTTCTGATGTAAGTTGACGAAGCTGTGACTTCATAGCAGGCATCTCGTCTGACACAATGGAGCTGATAGTGTTGAGGAGGTGAAACAACTGGTTGGGATCATTGAACATATGGAACTTGACTGTATTTCTGTGGATGAGGTCCCTTTACCAGAAGGCTGTATATCAGCAAACACTGTGACCACAACTCTACATGCACTGATTTTGATTGATTGGTGAAATTATCTCCTATAAATTCCCACAAACTAACTTCAATATCTTATCTAAAATGGCAGATTTTATAATAGCACACAAAAAATTCCATAAAAACTAGTTCTGCTGTGTAGCTATCCAAGATCTTTTGACTAAATTTCTAAGTGTAGTTTGTCCTTTCTTAAGTACTAAGAGCTATAATGTAATGGAAATGCTGTAATGGAATGGAGCTGCAAATTGCATCACAGCCATCCTCTTCATTAAGCTTAAATTGTTCATGTTTCAGTGTAGCAGCCACCTTTTGTTTCAATATGTAGAACATTTTAAGGAACAAAATACAATTGTGGTCCTAATACTGTGCCTCTCTGTTCTCCCCTCACATCAAATTTCATAACATTTACAGCACTTAGGTGGGCCATTTAACACAAATGTCCTTGCTAGTGTCAGACAAACATCCTCCAAAGCCATTTCTATTAACTAACTTCATGTTAAAGCATGAAACAACTTGGTTACTATATTTGGCGGCAATTCGAGAACACGGTGCAAGATGCTTTGGGAAACCATTAGGCTAAGTGCAAACTTTTGATGCCAGCTGCTTTTCAATGGAGGTTGATCACTCCTAAAGTAATTCTGCCTCTAAGGTGGTTGGACTAAGGCTGAAATCCAGAGGCAGGAGAGGAGAGTGCTGATGGGGGGCTACAAATTGATGAAAGGATTAATTATTCCTCATATTGAGAAGAACGATGAAATGTCTTGGTCTCCATGAGGTTTCATAGTATGCTCATACGTTTCCTCATTTTATAATGTCAATGACCATGCATGATAGTATCATTTAAACAAACTTCACACAGAGAGTGAATGCCAAACCAGGTGCAATTATTCAATGTATTTTCAACCATGTTCTAATATTTTGATTATGGGCCATTAAATGACAGAAGTGAAAAAAAATAGATTAACAATGAGTTGCAAAAGCTTTGAGTGTGAGAAGATAAGGAATCTGTGGTACTTTTCTATCATGAAATAGGATTAAGAGCATTGATGCTGTTTTTTAGCTTCTGTATTGAGTGCTTGTATGGAAGGTGGTTTTGTACATTCTGGGCCCTTCAATCAGAAACGGTCCTGTGGGCATGTCTTCTATCTCTACATGGTCCACAAGAAAACATAAAAAAAATTAAAGGTTCAATTTCCCTACCTCAACTGTGACCAGAACCCTTGTTGCTGGATTTGACACTGTATGTGGGCTGAGATGTGGCTTTGGCCATTAAATTAGCCATCTGTGTCTCTGAAAAATGCATCCATCCCATTTCTGCTGGTACAAACACCTATTCCTCTCCTCCGGGGCATGCTACCACAGAGGTAAGTTAGGTATTTACCATCAAATCTGGAATGTGAAAACAAAGTATGTGAGTGTGGGGTGCTTGGTTTCCATGTACAGTTGCTATATAAATGCAACTTGTTGTACACATTCACTTTTACAGATGCAGAAAATAAAGGTCATTCTGTTTTGCAAACTGTACATTTCCATTTTGTTGATAGCATCCTCCTGAAATTCTGATGTTCATTAGAGAATATAATGAACTTTAGCATTTTTCTGGAAAGTACAGTTTTAATGTTAATCAGCTTGCAGTCCATATCATTATTAGGATATCTCTGCTGAAATAAGAAAACTTCACAAGCTAAATGAGGCATGGAGATAGTCATAAATAATAGGATTACGGTAGTAATGATGTAAAATACGATATTGAAAACTGCAATAACAGAATTTTATTGATTGTTTTCATTTTCCATTTTCTCTAGTAAAATTAATATAGATTTAGAAGTCACAATGATTGAATTTCCTCCCTATAATGAAAACCATAGATACTACAGATGCTGAACTAATTCAAGAAAGAACCAGAAATACTCGGCAGTCATGTAGCGTGTGTGAAAAGAGAAACACGAGCTAATGCTAAAGTTTGAAGACCTGTTAGGGATGGATAAGACAAAGAGAATACATCTGATAAGGTGAGCGCAGGTTTTCTGTAGGGATAAGTTGTTGATGAAGCCATCTATTTGTTAGGTAATTAGAGAGGAAAATTAGGGAAATTGTAGAGAGAGAACACAAACAGAGAAAGTGCAGAAGTTGTGACATGCAAAGAGGTAAGGAATGTCCAGCAGATCAAGCTGTGCTGGTGGAGAGGAAAACTGAATCACTCACAACTGGATGATATACAGGAAATCTGGCTAGTTCTAGTAACAAACTAGGGTGTATTAGCATTTAATTTCAATTGGGGAAACAAGAATGGGTCTAAGACAACTATTTTAAATATGAATAATGTTAATTTTCTTACAGATTTTCTTAAATGTGTGCAGCGACATCTTGATTGATGATCCCTTAACCTTGCCAGTTCATCTCAACTAACTCTGCTTTTGTGCATTCATAATTAATATTATTCATATTTAAATTAGTAGTACTCGGTCCTTTCTTCTTTCCCTCAAATGAAATGCAATGTGAAATTAAATTATGATACAATTCTAAACTATCCCTAAAACATCCTATGACTGCATTTGTCCATATGGTTTTTCTACCCATTTTTGTAGATTAAAATCACCCACAGTTATTGCTGTACCTTTTTGACAAGCTCCTTTTATTTATTTATTTCTTTGTCCTATCGCATAAACAGTCAGATTGGAAATAATGTAGTGTCTTATATTATAAGCATGCAAGATGAATTTTAGATTATTTTTTCATTTCATTTTCATTGGAAGTGAGAATTGGTGCTAAATCAGCTGAGAAAATGGGACATCATGAATGATGGATCAATTTTTTTTCCGTTCTAACCAATGATATTTAAAGTTAAAGACAGAAATAATTATTGGCAATAAAGTAGGGCTGAATTAGAATCAAACTTGAAATAATGAGTGTCAATGAAGACTGGGTTAAGGGACATATATGAAGAAAGAGAAGAAAAGGAAGGTAATTATTTTAAATAATTATAAGGAGTCCCTGGGCGTAGCATTGATGGACAGCGAAAGGATGACTCCAGAGCACCTTTGCATAAAGAACATGCCTCGATCAGCCACTGTGGTTCACAGGTGAGTCTAGGTCCATCTACCCCTTTATGGGAGCAATCTCCTATTCACTCCCATCATTGCAATATCTTACACAAGTAAAAGAATGAAATGATTAATAGATCCTCATCTGGTACAGCACACACAGAGTCTCCACATTCTGGTACCATCAGGAAACTTTCAAGTCTCAAGCCTCTGAAAAGTCTGATCTTTGCCTTAGGAGATATGCAGTTTCTTATTTTCTCACTTTAATGTCCCGGTGTCCTGGTTGCTCTGGACCGATGCAGAGGTCGGCCTGGCCCAGTGCGATGCTGTCGGCTACTTTCACCATCGCTCCGTGCAGCTGCTGCAGGCTGCACTCACCCTGCTTATTCACCCGGCTGCTGCAGGGCCTCTAGCACTGCCTCCACCAACACAGTAGCATCACTTCCCTATAGCTGAAGCGTGCTTGTGTTATGCAATATCCCTTTAACAACTGGTTGCTATGTACAAGCACAAAACTAAATTTTGGCAGCTGCTAGTAAATGTAGGAGATCAATAGTGAACGCTAAGCTGAATCTGACACCTTGTGGTATTAGCCCAGGAAACCCAAAGGACAACTGAATTCCCACAAAGCGCCGGACATAGTGCGAACTCCATCATCAAGTTCGCTGACAACACCACTGTTGTGGGACGTATCACTGATGGGGATGAGTCAGAGTATAGAAGAGAGATCGAGCAACTGTCCATATGGTGCCAGCACAATAACCTGGCCCTCAACACCAGCAAAACCAAGGAACTGATTGTGGACTTTGGAAGGAGTAGGATGGGGACCCACAGTCCCGTTTATATCAACGGGTCGATGGTTGAAAGGGTCAAGAGCTTCAAATTCCTGGGTGTGCACATCTCTGAAGATCTTTCCTGGTCCGAGAACACTGATGCCATTATTAAGAAAGCACATCAGCGCCTCTACTTCCTGAGAAGATTACGGAGAGTTGGTTTGTCAAGGAGGACTCTCTCTAACTTCTACAGGTGCACAGTAGAGAGCATGCTGACCGGTTGCATCGTGGCTTGGCTCGGCAACTTGAGCGCCCTGGAGAGGAAAAGACTACAAAAAGTAGTAAACACTGCCCAGTCCATCATCGGCTCTGACCTCCCTTCCATCGAGGGGATCTGTGGTATTATGGAATAATAGTGTAAGGAATGCCTTTATTCTGCTGCCAGTGGTCAGGCTGCAGTGACGGCATCCGGCCTGAAGGTGGGGCTGTGGGCGTAACCGGAGAGGCCTAGGAGCAGGGCCCGGGGATGCAGCACGAGGCAGCTGCTGTAGTGAGTTGCTAAATAAAGACAGACTCCGATTACGTCGTTGTACGAGCCTCATTATAAGAATAATTCGATATGGTGTCAGAAACGGGATACTTGTAAGCGAAAAAAAAAAAGAAGAAGAGGAAAGTGTATCGTTTTGGCGGAGAAATGTGAGATGAGCTGGCAGATATGGCGCAACCTACACCAACTGCTACGTTCACAATACAACCTCCAGAGCCATTCGATTTTACCAAGCCTCAAGAATGGGAGCGTTGGATCAGGAGATTCGACCGCTTTCGGCTTGCAAGCAACTTAAACGCAACGTCGGAAGAAAACCAGGTGAACACGTTAGTGTATTGCATGGGTGATGAAGCCGAAGATGTGCTAAAGGGGCTAACGCTAACTGCAGATGAGAGGAAGGTGTACACGGATGTCAAGGCGGGCTTTGATGCATTTTTTGTGCCTAAAAATAATGTAATCTACGAAAGAGCCAAGTTCAATCAGCGTGTGCAACTGCCAGGAGAAACGGTGGATTCCTTCATCACTGCTCTATACGGATTAGCTGAACACTGCAACTATGGACAGTTACAGAACGAGCTGATCCTCGACAGGTTAGTGGTCGGGCTGAGAAACGTCTCATTGTCAGAAAAGCTACAGCTAGACAGAGACCTAACCCTTGGAACTGCGATAACAAAGACAAGGCAGTCTGAAGAAGTTAGACAACAGCGGTCTGACTTAAGAGGAGAAAATGGCGGTGCTAGCAAGTGCTCTAATGTTGATGCTGTGCATGCTAAAAGCTACAGAAAACCCAAATTTCCCTCAAAGCCTCAGCCACAAGCACAAACACCAGGCAAAAATAAACTTAATACACGGCCACAGCCAGGTTCAAAGGCCTGTTATAGATGTGGAAAAATGCCCTCGCATGGAAAATGGGAATGCCCTGCTAAAGATGCTGTGTGTCACAACTGTGGCAAAAAGGGACATTATGGCAAAGTGTGCAGAAACAGTGCAAAATCTCTGAATGCTGTCACTACAGAGGAAGAAGAGAGCTTTTTCCTGGGAGCCGTGGATGCTGGAAAAGACCCGTGGACGGTGCAGCTACAAGTGAGACAAAAAAAAGTGTGCTTTAAAATAGACACTGGTGCAGATGTCACCGCCATGCCAGCCGAGGTGTACCATGACATTACAGGGGGGCATGATGTGAAGCGCCTGGCAGTGTCGACACGCCCGTTGTTTGGGCCAGGGGGCAATGCACTCTCTGTCCTAGGTGTAGCCAGAGAAACACTGTGCAGAGGCAAAAAGACAGCCATAGAGAACATTTATGTAGTAAAAGACCTGCACACTGCACTGTTGGGAAGGCCTGCCATAGAACAGCTTCAGCTTGTGTGCAGGGTTGACAGCATCACCATGGAATCATTGAAACAACAATATCCGAAGCTGTGTAGCGGCTTGGGTCTTGTTCTGAGGCCATACTCAATTAAATTAAAGCCAGAGGCTGTGCCCTTCTCTCTCCACACACCACGCAGAGTCCCTCTGCCGCTTATGGGAAAAGTGAAGGAGGAGATAGACCGTATGGAGAAGATGGGCGAAATCACCAAGATTGAGGAGCCGACTGATTGGTGTGCCGGGATGGTGGTGGTGCCGAAAAAAGCAGGTGATGTTCGCATTTGTGTGGATTTCACAATGATGAATGAATCAGTATGCAGAGAAAAGTTTATCCTGCCTTCTGTCGAGCACACTCTGGGCATGCTAGCTGGCGCAACAGTCTTCAGCAAATTAGATGCCAACATGGGCTTTTGGCAAGTACCATTGACAAAAGAGTCTGCCAAATACACCACCTTCATCACGCCTTATGGGCGCTACTATTTTAACCGTCTACCCTTTGGCATAGCATCAGCCCCCGAGCACTTTCAAAGGATGATGGTGACAGAAGTGACCGGTGGCCTGGAGGGGGTACTGTGTCACATGGACGACATCCTGGTCTGGGGACAGACGCAGGAGGAGCATGATGTGCGGCTAGATGCGGTGCTAAAGAAGGCACAAAAGGCCGGCATTACGCTCAACATGGACAAATGTGAGCTCACACGCCACACAGTCAGATTCCTGGGTCATGTGATTTCAGCAGATGGAGTGAAGCCAGATCCAGAGAAGACGAGAGCAGTACAAGAGATGGATGCACACAAAAATGTCAGCGAACTCAGGAGTTTTCTGGGCATGGTCAATCAGCTGGGCCGCTTCTTGCCTAACCTGGCTGAAAAAGACAAAGTGCTACGAGACCTGCTGTCCAAGAAGAACCACTGGTACTGGGGGACAGAGCAGCAGGCCGCCTTTGATCAGTTAAAAACAGAGCTGTCATCCACACCAGTGCTCACATTATACAACCCAAACAGTGCTTTAAAGATCTCTGCTGATGCCTCTTCCTTTGGCCTGGGGGCAGTCCTGCTGCAGAAGAGCGATGCCATGTGGTCACCTGTGGCATATGCGTCCAGGTCAATGACGCCAACAGAGCAGCGCTATGCTCAAGTAGAGAAGGAGGCATTGGCTGCAACGTGGGCATGTGAAAGGTTCAGCTGTTTCATCCTGGGAAGACCATTCGAGCTGGAAACTGACCATAAGCCGTTGGTGAGTCTGCTGGGAAGGAAAGCTTTGGATGACCTCCCACCAAGAATCCAAAGATTTAGGATGAGACTCATGAGGTACAACTATACAGTCAATCATGTACCTGGCAAAAGCCTGTGGACAGCCGACACCTTATCTCGTGCTCCTCTGAGAGCCGCAAGAGCACACACAGACACAAGCCTATTAGAGGACACCAACATCTATGTAGACTCTGTCATCAGCAACATTCCTGTCAGTGGAGATTATCTGAGCAGCCTACGTGAGCACCTGAAGGCAGACAGCACATGCTCTGCACTGATGGAGTACTGCACAGACGGCTGGCCCGACAAAAGCCAACTGCAGGGAGTGCTGAGCCAACTGCAGGGAGTGCTGAGTGCTGAGAGCAGTGCTGACTGTGCACAATGGGCTACTGCTGCGGGGCACGAGACTCGTCATCCCATCAGCCTTACAAGGTGATGTGCTGCAGAGACTACATGAGGGACACCTGGGGGTGACAAAGTGCAGGGGCCGGGCCAAACAGACGGTATGGTGGCCAGGACTCAGCAGCCAGCTGAATGACATGGTGCTGAAATGTAGAACCTGCATCCAAGAGAGAAGGAACGTCAAAGAGCCGCTGATGCCAACGGAGATGCCAGACAGGCCTTGGCAAACCTTGGGAGCTGACCTGTTCATGCTGAAAAACAAGACTTATCTACTAGTAGTAGATTATTTCTCAAGGTATGTGGAAGTTGCGCTGCTGACACACACAAGGTCCACAGATGTGGTGGTGCACCTGAAATCCATGTTTTGTCGTCATGGAATTGGGGAATTTCTTAAAAGTGACAATGGGCCCCAGTTCTCAGGTAGCCACTTTAAAGCCTTTGCAGCAGAGTATGGCTTTGTGCACATCACGAGCAGCCCCAAGTTTCCTCAGAGCAATGGGGAGGCGGAACGCGCTGTACAAACCGTGAAAAACCTGCTAACAAAGGCATCAGACCCATATCTTGCATTGCTGGCCTACAGAGCAACCCCTCTACAGAACGGCTATAGCCCGGCCGAGCTGTTGATGGGGCGCCGCCTCCGCACTACAGTTCCTGCCCTTCCAACCCTGCTGAATCCAGTTTTGCCTGACTACAACGCGCTGGGGGCCAAAGAAAGGGAGAAGAGGAGGAACGACGCAAGATCCTTCGACAAGAGGCACGGAGCGAGAAACCTGGAGCCACTCGTACCTGGGGAGGATGTGTGGATCACCGATGCACGAGTCCAGGGCACAGTGCTATCTACACACAACACCCCTCGCTCTTATATCGTCCAGGTGCCTCAGGGCACACTGAGGAGGAACCGGCATCACTTGGTGCCGCTGCAGACCAACAGTGGGGTAGTCGATGCTGATGAGCCACCGGTGGGAGAAGATTCACCTACACCAGAGCCAGCTCCACCAGTGACAACATCACCCGGCAGAGAGGGCCCCACCACAGAGACTGTGCGGACCAGGTATGGGAGAGAGGTTAGAAAGCCGCAGAGACTTGATTGGTGATTTATTGATTTGTTTGATCAGGGACAGGTCTTTCAGCAAAAGGGCAGAATAAACCCCTTAAGACCTGCAGAGACAAAGGTAGTCCACCCTTTGTTCTCAAAGAAAGGGAGATGTGGTATTATGGAATAATAGTGTAAGGAATGCCTTTATTCTGCTGCCAGTGGTCAGGCTGCAGTGACGGCATCCGGCCTGAAGGTGGGGCTGTGGGCGTAACCGGAGAGGCCTAGCAGCAGGGCCCGGGGTTGCAGCACGAGGCAGCTGCTGTAGTGAGTTGCTAAATAAAGACAGACTCCGATTACGTCGTTGTACGAGCCTCATTATAAGAATAATTCGATAGGATCTATCACAGTCGCTGCCTCAAAAAGGCTGGCAGTATCATCAAGGACCCACACCATCCTGGCCACACATTCATCTCCCTACTACCTTCAGGTAGAAGGTACAGGAGCCTGAAGACTGCAACGACCAGGTTCAGGAACAGCTACTTCCCCACAGCCATCAGGCTATTAAACCTGGCTCGGACATAACACTGAACTTTATTAGCCAATACTGTTATTTGCACTTTATCAGTATATTGATTCATGTGTGTATATATTTATAGAATGCCTTGTAGTCAATGCCTACTATGTTCTGTTGTGCTGAAGCAAAGCAAGAATTTCATTGTCCTATCAGGGACACATGACAATAAACTCACTTGACTCACTTGACTTGACTTGACTAAAAGATAGAAATTTGAAGCAGCTCTGGGAGAATTTACTACCTTGGCTGCAAGGCACCACAGTTTAAATTGATTGATTGTTGAAAGTTACAGCATAGAAACAGAGTCCTCTGTTGGCCCACTGAGTCCTCTCTGACCATCGATTATGTGTTCACACTCGTTCCACATTATCCCACCTATGCATCCAATCCCTACACACTCGGTGCATTTTAAGAGGCCAATTAACCTATAAACCAACATGTCTTTGTTCCCCTTCTGGGTCCTCGAATTTGCATTTCATGTCAGGATGATAAATTACCTGGTTAATGGAGTGCGAACATTGAAATTGCAGCTTTAAATTCCTGCAGCAAGAGTCATGTACATTTCTGGCATACATCCAGCAACCTCTTCATTTTCATTGGAAGCTGAGGTTAATAAGGCTAATAGCAGGGTGGTGCAAATCATTCAGACCATGTGACAACTGGCAACTCATAGGACAGGTCTTCTACACAACAATTGGTTGGATATTTTTTTGTAAACTGGGATTGTTTTCCTTCAATTATTGGACTGTTATATCTGCCATGTGCCATTTCTTAATCAACAAATAATAGAGCTTTTCCTGGTCAAGCAACAAAAGAAAGTTTAAGCAGGAAGGAACTGCTGATTCTGGTTTACACCAAAGATAGAAACAAAAAGCTGGAGTAGCTCAGCAGGTCAGGCTGCATTTCTGGAGAAAAAGCATAGGTGACATTTTGGGTTGAGACCCTTTAGAAGGGTCTTATTCCTTCGTTCCAGTGAAAACAAACCCAGCCTATAAATCTCCCCTAATAATTCAAGCCTTCCAAACCAGACAGCATTATTTTCAATCCTTTTGAGCTTAAATAGAACATTAAATAGAAAAAAAATAAAAAATTATCATATCTAAAAGTACAGTTGGAATCTTTGTTATCAAAATATTGATTTCAAAATGGGATTCAAGAGTGGCATTAACTTTTGCTTGGGTTTACATAGTACTGGTGTTAGCTATATCTGACCACACTCAAATATCATTCACATACATTAACTAAATGCACATATTTATTGTAGACATTTTAAACTTCCAGATTCATCTTTAATGGCTACAATCATTACATAAAATCAAACAAATTATGTAATAATTCATTCCTAATTGATGCATCATTGAATATTTTTGCTGAAATTTGTCATTTTAGACATAGAAATAGCCATAATGAATAACGAGCAGTTTATGCACCAGAATGCTCTTCTATCAATGGTAATCTTACAAATAGATACAACATGCCTTAATTTGAATTGTACAATCCATTAAAATATTTAAACTCCATTTCTCCTGTGAAAATGTTTATTTGTGTCAGATTAGCGAACAGTGGCAATCTTTTACAAGCCCTGTGTTATATAAAGTCACATAAAAAATAATGATACTATTGAAACCCATTTTCTTCTTCATGAGTCCAAAACTCAAGCCAATTCTTTACATTCCACATGTCTCAAGGCAACAATTACTAGAATTGCAATAACTCATTGTTACATATTTGGGGAACCAACTTACCCATTAAAAAAAACAAATTATAGTAACATTCTTTTGAAATCAGGGAATGAAATTTTAGTTTTTGCCATGTTATTTTAAATTATTAGTTATAAATTCATTTTTCTGAGAAAATTCCCCTGGGTCTCAGTATCACTGTGAATCATTGGTGGAGAACCATTGGTGGAGATGTGCATCAACGTGAGCGGAACATTTACAGGACTCCAATTTTCAACACATCCCAAGCAATTATTCATGCCCCCCCCCCCCCATTCACCACTTCCACACAGCATCTACATCAAGGGTTCCCAACCTGGGGTAAATTTACCCTCGGGGGGTACATTTTGCCTACCCAGGGGGTGAATTTGTTGATTCTGGATTTGTACATATTTTTTCTCATTGACTGGTTGGTTCTGGTATCTGTTCATAATTAGTTGTTCATAAATAATTAAGGTAACATTGATATGTGCTATTAAAGTTGCCAGGGGTAAACAAGACGAAAAAGGTTGGGAACCCCATATCTAGATCATTAACTGAATGTCACGGAGCAGATCAGAAATAAGTTGCATCTGTCCACTCTGATACCCTGGGTTCAAGTTCCAATCCTGGGACTTGAATGCAGAAGTATAAATGGATATTTCTGCATGGTATTGGTGGAGCCCTGCCTACTCTCTCATGTGGATACATAGTTATCCATGGCATTGGTTTGAAGAAGAGCACAGGAAGTATTAACAGTGTCCCAGATTAAATGTATCTCTCAAATAATATTACAGAAACTGGTTATTTGGTCTTTATCACATTTAGAAACAGAAATACTTAGTATGGGTTTAAATGGTGAATGATTGCAAAATGTTGATGTTCAGAGTGTATCCTTGTACTGAGAGCTAACATATAGATTCAGTAGGCAGGTCAAATGGCAACCATATGATTGGTCTTTATTGCTGCAAGATTAAAAATAGAATATACTTGTTTTAAAACGAGTATAGCATAGATTTGCTAGACTCATTCTTAAGATGGCAGGCTTATCCTATGAGAGAGATCGATTTGGCTAGGCCTTTATTCTTTGTAGTTTAAAATAATTAACACATAAAAAACCACATTTCTTCTGGAGCCTGGCAAGGTAGATACATAGAGATTCCCTGAGCTGAGGCATCTGGAAACTCAGGGCAATCTCAAAGTACGAGAACTTATAAATGTACTGTATGTGTTAAAATAAGTGGACATCGCTGTATTTATGCATAATGACAATAAATTGAATTTGACTTGAGTAGGCAATCAATGATAGG
The DNA here is from genome assembly GCA_038087875.1 of Malacoraja senta. NCBI lineage: Eukaryota > Metazoa > Chordata > Chondrichthyes > Rajiformes > Rajidae > Malacoraja > Malacoraja senta. Next base: position 60,202 of record JAXLNO010004720.1, read on the forward strand.
TTCCTCCCCCCAGCAGTTATCCCAGATCCAACTGAACCATCCTATTATCAACTAGAGAGCGGTCCTGAGTTACATCGACCTCATTGGAGACCCTCGGATTAACTTTCAACAGACTTAACAGTATTCCCGTTATCCTTTGCAATAAACATTATTCCCTTTATCCTTTATCTGTACACTGTGGACGGCTTGATTGTAATCATATATAGTCTTTCCGCTGACTGGATAGCACGCAACAAAAAAGCTTTTTACTGTACCTCAGTACACGTGACAATAAACTAAACTAAACTACAAAAAAACTAAACCATCAGGAGGTTGCTTGGTTGTCAAACGAAGCGCTGCTTGTTTCGTAGCACATTTGGGCCAAATGTGGACTTGGGTTGATAAAACATTCAAATCAGATATATATCTCTAATAGTTTAGTGGGCCCAGCCCAAAGCAGTCTGGCAATATAATTTGCATATAAAAAGAGGCTAACAATAACTAGATCATGATTCGGCAACTGCAGAGAAAGAATTTGCTCTGATCATTTTTGGTGGAGTATTTGGATGGCAAACATTTCTGTGAAGAAATATCACTCTTGCTAACATATGTTAAACGTTGGAAGCAGAGATTTAAACCCATGCTCAGACAACGAGCTTCCCAGAATGAAACTGGCAGATATTTTTTGTTGCCACATAATTATATACCCTTTACAATTTAGTGTTCCGCATGAGTTATAGTCTGTAAACAATTGATTGAATTGAACATTTAAACTCATAAACGGACACATTGTGATCTAATTAATCAAACAGCTCAGCAATTGCAATGAATAGGCAAGTAGCAAAATACAAGGCAGTTGTTTTACTTAAAAAAATATGGGAAATACTTTTGACACAAATTATGTTTATATTTACATTTTAATTCTTTGATTTAATTGGTATCACTGGAAGATGCAAGAATGTCCGTCTCCAAAGGTTTTACTTTTACCTAGGCTCAACCCCACAATACAGTATTTTATCTTATAGGACTTAGCACAAAATAACATTCAGAAACAGGACACCATGGTTTGACTCCATAGATAATTCAATTTGTGAAAGCAAATAGCACAATGGGATATTCAAATTTAGAGATGATTAATGCATCTGCAATACAAGAGCAATTAAAATTACATAGATAATGGGGAAAGAATACAATAGCAAAAGGAACATTATCATTCCAGTGACAGTTTATTAACAGTCGGGGAAAGACAGGAATTGCAGAGCAAATTTAGTTTTATTTGCATTTTATTAACAGAACATTTGCACAGAGATAAAATATGACAACCAGTAAAATGATGTTTCATAAAATGCAAAATCCAAACTGAATCAAATTCCTTCAGCTCAATTAATAGGTTATCTGCCTAACTGCTGCATTCTCTTGTGTACATGCTATGATGGCAATATCTTTATAAACATAAATGATCAGAAGATATAAAACTCCCATACCATGGTACCTCATTTAGAGCTTTCCCCGCACAGGATTAATTCATTCGGACACTCTTGGTGCTCCAATCTGAACACTTACAGATTATATTTACTGTCTTGTGCTTAAAGAAGCTGTCTTGTGCACAGCGGTAGAGCTGCTGCCTTACAGCGCGAGAGACCCAGGTATGATCCTGACTACGGATGCTGTCTGTATGGAGTTTGTACGTTCTCCCTGGGGTTTTTCTGGGTGCTCTGGTTTCCTCCCACACTCCAAAGACCTACAGGTTTGTAGGTTAATTGGATTTGGGAAAAAAACGGTCTAGGGTGTAGTATACTGTTAGTGTATGGGGTGAATGCTGATCGCCGTGGGTGATGGGCCGAAGGGCCTGCTTCCAATCTGTATCTCTAAAGTCTTAAGTCTAAATTCTAAACAACCTCCACTCAGGCTGCTCTTTGTTGAACCCCTGCCCTCCACACTGCTACACTCTGCTGTGCTGAGAGTCTGGCACAAACTCCTACCCTCCACTGGAGCTCCCAGCAATGAATTGCCCCCTGGCTTGGTGTGGAGAAGCTGCTTGTGGGGGGAAATATCAGATGGGTCAGATTGAGTGGCGTGTACAGGTCGGTGCTATGTGTGTTGATAGACCACCTGGATCTGATACGGTCTCTCATATTGCATCATATTTGATGGAAGCTGACTTCTCCCCCTCTCATTATTTAGTGGTAACCTCTAGCTCAGGGGCCTCCACACTTTTCAGCATGAGGGCCACATTATATATTTGGCACATTTTTGCGGGCCGTACACAATCACTCACACACACTCACACTCACACACACACACTTACTCACACACACTCACACACAGACACACACACACTCACACACCCACACACAGACACCCACACACACACACCCACACACACTCACACACCCACACACACTCACCCACCCACACACCCACCCATACACTCACCCCCATACACACACCCACACACACACACACCCACTAACACACTCCCACACACAAAGTCACACACTCACACACACACACACACACTCTCACCCACTCACACACCCACCCACTCACCCACTCACTCACTGGGGCCACTGTCGCCGATCTTCACTGTTTCCCCAGGGCCATCGGCGGTAACCGGCGGTGGCGACCGAGGACACTGGTGGCGACCTGAATCCGGAGGCTCGGCCGCGGGCCCAGTGGACGACATCGTCGGGAGCGCGCAGGTCACAGGTTGGTGACCTGTTTTTCTGGGGCTCCCGCAACTACAGCTGCGTCCGCTGGACTGGAGGGCGGCAGCTTCGGCAGCTTCGACCACCCCGGGCCGCGGAGTTTGAGCCGGCCCGTCGCGGAGCACGGATTCGGCCGCGGGACTGGCTTACCGTCGCTCGGCGGGGTCACAGCATCAGAAGCCTGGATCGCCTCAGCGCAGAGGGAGAACAAAGCGGGAAGAGACAGAGACTTTAAGACTTTTGCCTCCATCACAGTGAGGAGGTGCCTGGTGAACTCACTGTGGTGGATGTTAATTTGTGTTTATTGTGTGTTTTGTCATTTATTATTATATGTATGACTGCAGGCAACGAAATTTCGTTCAGACCGAAAGGTCTGAATGACAAATAAAGGAATCTCTAATCTCTAATCTCTAATCTCTAACCTGTCAGCAACTGCACACAAACCCTCAACTTGATAGCCTACGGCAAACTGACATGTAAGTTCTCACGCTACCACAGAACCCGCTAAATAGCCTGCCACACGGAACATGTTAAGAGCTTGCTGCGGGCCGGATAAAATCTCGTGGTGGGCCGGATGTGGCCCGTGGGCCATAGTTTGGAGACCTCTGTTTTAGCCAGTCCAGAGATCTACCCAGCTCGGTAACAACCTCAACAATGATTGCAGACCATTTTTCAGAGCAGTGTCCTGTGCCTAATCATTTCATCGACTTCTTCAATGACATTCCATCATAAGATACAAGAAGAGTTGTTCACTGAAGATTGCACTTTCGTAAATTCCAATTCCAACTCCTCCGTAAATGAAGCAATCCATGCCTGCAAGCATGTTAGACATAGAAAACATTCAGCTGTAGACTGGTTAGTGGCCAGTAACTTCCCAACAATAGGCAGTTTCTGATCATTAAATAAACTGACAGGATGTTGACACTATCCAAAAGGACAAAGGACAAAGGACAAAGGACATTTATTGTCACATACACCAATTGGTGCAGTGAAATATGAGTTGCCATTGCAGCACACAATAAAATAAACATAACTATGGAATTTAACATTAAATATAAAAAACATCCCCCCACAGCGGGATCAACGTTTCCCATTGTGATGGAAGACAGCAAAGTTCAGTCCACTTCCTCTATGTTCACCCGTGGTCGGGGCCTATTTGAGGTCTCTGCAGTTGCCGCTACGGCAGCCTGATGTTTCAGGCCCTCTCGCCTGGATGATGGAACTCCGGCGTCGGAAGAATGCTCTCAGTGGCTTGGAGTTCCAAAACGGCCGCTTCCTCCTGGAGACCGCGGCTCCCGAAGTCCACAGGCCGCGCTGGGCGGAGCTCCAACACTGGCGACCTTGGGGAAAGATCCCAGGCTCCGCAATGATAAAGTCAGCGCCGCCGCTGCTGGAAGCTCCACAGACCACAGCTCTATGATGTTGAAGTCGGCTGTCTCAGCACTCCGGAGCTCCAACACGGCGACCCGGGTAAGGCATCGCCCACTCTGCTATGGTACCTCAGTGCTGCGCCGCCGCTGAAGCTGCAGCTCCAACCTCTGGCCGGTCTCCGACAGGAAAGGCCGCGCCAATCCAGGTGGTAGGCCGCGTGGAGGGGGCGAAGATGCGACTAGGAGGAAAGACGCATCCTCGACCCAGGTAGGGACTGGAAAAAACGGTTTTGCCCCCTCCCCCACAAAAAAAGACTAAAAGGTCTCCAAAACAAAACTTTTTGACAAACTAAAAATAAAAAAAGGGTGAAGGACGAACAGCTGCAGGCGAGGCTGCCACAAAGCAAAGCAACCAGATTGTTTGGTATCCCATCCATCACAACAAACATTCATTCCTTGGGTACACCCTCTGAAATGCTTTGCCGCTACTTCTCAAGGTATTGTGACAGTATCAACTGCACATCTTCTGCATCAAGAACAAGTGGCTTAATACCATGAGAACATCGTTATCTACACATTTCTCGCTGGGCCTGGTTCCCTCACAGACAGCATCATGGGAGAGCTGTTAGCAACAGGAATGTCATTTTCACATTGTTGACAAGTGGAGGTCCTTAATTATAGTACTGGGATGAATGTTTTTCTTAATATACGTTAATGATTTGGACTTGGGTGATTAGACCACAATTTCCAAATCTGCAGATGGCACAAAATTAAGGAGCCAGAGGACTATGTGGAGAATTGTAATAAACATCAAATGCTTGTAAGCAGGGTCTTAGAATGACCAAACACATTTGTTCAAGAATTGTCACAATGAGAAAGAGTAGAAGAGTGGAAATGTCTGGAATACTCATGCATAGAACTAGCCAGGATTCAATGGGCAGAATGATCTCTTCCTGTGTTGTATTCACTGTGTCTCTGAATTTGCAATGAGAGAACATTTTAATGCATTGCTCCTATCCATTTGGAAAACGAGACCCAGAAAATACCATGGCAATGTTAGATTGCAGCGACAGGTCAGGGCGATTCATTAAGGTGCCGAAGCAGCAAACTGCTTCATATTGATTGAGGAAGAGCTTGGCAATGCAGTCACTGAGGCAACAAAAAGAGTGGTTATATGAAAATTTCGGAAGTCTGCAATGTGAGTAAATTTGTATGCCTGCTATATCTGATTCTATTTCAGGGAGCAGGTAAATTCTTCTAGTTTTGGGAGTAATTGCATTGTTCAGCACTGAGAAGTCCTGATATGGATGCATGGCTAGAGTTCAGGCTGCAGAAGATGGCTGATCTTGCTTAGAAAATTACATTCAATTGAATCGAGATGGATATCAGTTGGGTATTGTGGGTGTGGATTTGTAGACCATCATCACTTGGACGAGATTTTAAACAATCAAAGATAATAGAATTAATGACTTTGTGGATTTGGGTAAGAATTACAAAATCAAAGAGATTGCAGTAATTTTTATAAAGTGGTAATATCACAGCTGGAATATGGTCATCACCTTTCGAATCTTGGAAAAGGTGCAATGGAGATTTATTAGATTAATGCCGGTGACATACTGCAAAAAGAAAAACTGGGAATGTTCATTTTAAAACAAAGAAGTTTAATGCATCATAACATAAAAATACTCATAATATTAAATGAGTTAGGAGAGTGAAGGTAGGAAGAATCTAAATCATAAGCAGGAAAGGGAACCAGAAAGAGTCACCAATGAAGTGTCATAGAATTAAGATGTGCAAGAAACCATGAAGGATATAATTCTTATTCTCCTATATTTTTGCATTTTCTTGCATCATAGTAGGAGGCATATATCATAATCGTCGGGTTATTAGCAGATGTAATAACCCATTCATGAACACAAATCATTTGGATGACACGATCGTATAACACCTCAGCAAACAACTAATTTACATGACATTCACATACCGATGCTAGTTATTTGAAATCTAATTTAATTTTTTTCCATCACCAACTGAATTAATGCATTAATTTTGACCCTTGTGGATTGTCGTGGCCAAGGAACTATCTTAATGTGATATATATTAATACAAGAAATTTGGCATTAAATAGAAATATTATGATTATAAAGTACACACACATCTCTATCTATCTATCTATCTATCTATCTCTCTCTCTCTCTCTCTCTCTCTCTCTCTCTCTCTCTCTCTCTCTCTCTCTCTCTCTCTCTCTCTCTCTCTCTCTCTCCCTCTCCCTCTCCCTCTCCCTCTCCCTCTCCCTCTCCCTCTCCCTCTCCCTCTCCCTCTCCCTCTCCCTCTCCCTCTCCCTCTCCCTCTCCCTCTCCCTCTCCCTCTCCCTCTCTCTCTCTCTCTCTCTCTCTCACCCTCTCCCTCTCTCTCTCTCCCTCTCTCTCCCTCTCTCTCTCCCCCTCTCCCTCTCCCTCTCCCTCTCCCTCTCCCTCTCCCTCTCCCTCTCTCTCCCCCTCTCTCTCCCCCTCTCTCTCCCCCTCTCTCTCTCTCTCTCTCTCTCTCTCTCTCTCTCTCTCTCTGTCTGTCTCTCTGTCTCTCTGTCTCTCTGTCTCTCTGTCTCTCTGTCTCTCTGTCTCTCTCTCTGTCTCTCTCTGTCTCTCTCTCTCTATATATATATATACATATATATATATATATATATACAGGGTATATATATCGATGTGTAGGAAAGAACTGCAGATGCTGGTTTAAATCGAAGGTAGACACAAAATGCTGGAGTAACTCAGCGGGGCAGGTAGCATCTCTGGAGAGAAGGAATGGGTAACGTTTCGGGTCGAGACCCTTCTTCAGATACAGTGGCTTACAAAAGTTTTCATACCCCTTGAACTTTTCCACATTTTGTCACGTTACAACCACAAACGTAAATGTATTTTATTGGGATTGTATGTGATAGACCAACACAAAGTGGTGCATAATTGTGAAGTGGAAGGAAAATGATACATGGTTTTCAAATTTTTTAACAAATAAAAAACTGAAAAGTGTCACGTGCAAAAGTATTCAGGCCCCCCGAGTCAATACTTTGTAGAACCACCTTTCGCTGCAATTACAGCTGCAAGTCTTTTGGGGTATGTCTCTACGAGCTTTGCACATCTAGAGACTGAAATTTTTGCCCATTCTTCTTTGCAAAATAGCTCAAGCTCGGTCAGATTGGATGGAGAGCGCCTGTGAACAGCAATTTTCAAGTCTTGCCAGAGATTCTCAATTGGATTTAGGTCTGGACTTTGGGCCATTCTAACACATGAATATGCTTTGATCTAAACCATTCCATTGTAGCTCTGGCTGTATGTTTAGGGTCGTTGTCCTGCTGGAAGGTGAACCTCCGCCCCAGTCTCAAGTCTTTTGCAGACTCTAACAGGTTTTCTTCCAAGATTGCCCTGTATTTGGCTCCATGTATCATTTTCCTTCCACTTCACAATTATGCGCCACTTTGTGTTGGTATATCACATAAAATCCCAATAAAATACATTTACATTTGTGGTTGTAACATGACAAAATGTGGAAAAGTTCAAGGGGTATGAATACTTTTGCAAGCCACTGTATATCTATCTATATATCTCTATCTCTCTCTCTCTCTCTCTATGTATATATAAATGCTGCTGCTACAGCACTGGTGAAACAACAGATCCTCCCATCAGTATGAGTGCTAACTCTTCTGTAAATACCCTAATTTTCTTATTTCATCATTTATTTTCTTAAAGTAGTTTTAAATTTTAATTTGGTTCTTTCATATTTTATAATGTATTGTAGGTTTTTGACTCGAGCACTGGAACAAAAATTCAGATTTTGATACTAATTCATTACAGTATTAGTGAAGTTTAAAGGAGATGTTTGGGGCAAGTCTTTAATCCAGAGGGCGGTGAGTGCCTGGAACGCGCTGCGGGGGGGTGGTGCTCGAGGCAGATATGGTAATGAAATTTAGGAGACTTTTGAATAAACATAGAGATACGGAGGGAATGGAGGGATGTAGATTATGTGCAGGCAGATAAAGGCTGGTCTTGGCATCATTGTGCCTAACTTTGTGGGCCAAAGAGCCCGTTCTTGTGCTGTACTGTTCTAAGATCTTTGTTCTATGCTCTACATTTGTTAACAATTTCAATTTAAAAGCAATTGATGATTTTCTGGTTGAAATATCTCGACAGCCACTTTTGATCTCCCAGTTTATAGTTCATGGAGATCTATTTCTTAGATATAAAATAGGATTTGTGTTGAATTAGTATAAATGGGTGCATGACCAATGGCACAGACATGGTCGCCAAGTCTGTCTTTGGACACACTGATGCAGAGGAGGCTACATTGATAGCAACTAATGTAAGTTAATTAGATGTCTGGCACTTTCCTGCCAGGGGTCACTTGAGTCATATCACTGCAAAACATTTTCCAAAAAACGACCATAGATACAAATATATATATATATATATAAGGTACACAAAAATGCTGGAGAAACTCAGCGGGTGCAGCAGCATCTATGGAGGGAAAGAAATAGGCAACGTTTCGGGCCGAAACCCTTCTTCAGACTGCTATATATATATGTATATGTAAAGCCTAAGTAAATGCACATATAAATTCCCTCGATTGATTATTTATAATGCCCATTTGAATACATGTACTTTACCTCCTTTAATTTCAATGCCTTTCTCAAATGTATTCAGAAGTTATCCTTTCTTCCCATCACTTATTTATGGGATCCGGGCATCACTGGCAACATTTACATTAATTGCCTCGACCTAAATGACTTTGAGAATGTGGTGCTCAGCCACCATCTCAGGTCTCTGCAGTCCTTCTGGCTAAGGTACTCGTGGTGTAATTAGATAGCCACGTGGTACTAGGTAAAACATTCCAGGATTTAGGCCCAGTGATGTTAAAGAGCAGTGATGTATTTCCTAGTGGGGATGCTGTGTCATGGAAGGGAGCCTGCAGGTAATGGTATTTCTGTGAACCTGTTACCCTTGCAGATTTAGAGGTGATGCTGAAAGGTCCTTGGCAATGAGATGGTCCATGCTGCAGCCATAGTGGCAAGAGTGGCAACTCGGACTTGTTCTGTACAGTGTACAGCATATTGTGAATCCAACAGAAATGCTGTGAAATCAGACTTAGCCATGTTTCAGACTGAGCACCTGGCCAAAATGATGAAAGAATTTGAATGTTGGTAAATATTTCTTATATTCTAAATCACTTAAACTCCAAAACTGCAGTTATATGGCTGCTTCGGTAACATTTCTGATCAATGGTGCTTCTTAGGTTGTTAATGGTGAGGGACCAGTTCAGGGTAATGTTGTAGAATATCGAGAGTAGGTGGTTAGTCAATCTTTTGTTGAAGATGGCCATTCCCTATCATTGCATGATGTTATTGTTACTTGTCACCGCTGTCTTTGCATGAATGCTACATAGGTCTACTTGCATACAGGCATGAACTGTTTTATTTTTTGAGGAATGTGCAACCAGCTCCTCTTCCACTAGTTACTGGCCTTGCCCAGGATACTGTCAGCACTGACAAGCAGCAATATAAACTCAGCTATCAGCTTGTATTAGAGTAATATAAGTGAGTTCATCACCTCATTGTAAATTCCTTATTTCTGTTTCATACGAATAAGTGTGCATATGTAAACATTTACAGTAATTCACCACTATATTCATGTTACAGAATTCCTAATGGAGGTTGGACACAGCATCTTGGAATATGGCATTTTGTTATTCCATTCCAGAGGAAGGATGGGTTGTAAATGAACATTTTGTTTCAAGCAACCTTTACTGTACCGCTGAGCCAACTGGAGACGTCGTGGGTTCAATCAGCGAAACGTCGATGAAAGTAGGTGCCCACTTGATAACCCCAATGACGTGTCTGCCTAGCCTTTCTCAACATCGGAGGAGCATAGTTGAGTGCAGAAGGCTCCCATCACCATCGGGAGTAAATTGATATTTGGCACTTTGGACTTTTAACATCTAGTCCTGTGTATTTGTAAACATACTGTTACCACAGTTTATGGGTTGCTTCATCAGATGCGAGGATCTAGGTTTTACAAAGACTGACCTAAGATTTCCACAAAGCTGCTTGCCACACCTGCACAGAAGCAGGAGTTAAAACTGGCATGTAACAAAGGTAATGCCACTGTGGTGATGGGGGATTTCAATATGCAGGTAGACTGGGAAAATCAGGTTGGTTCAGGACCCCAAGAAAGAGAGTTTGTAGAATGCCTCCGAGATGGATTCTTAGAGCAGCTTGTAATGGAGCCGACCAGAGAAAAGGCAATTCTGGATTTAGAGTTGTCCAATGAACCAGATATGATAAGAGAACTCGAGGTAAAGGAACCGCTTGGAGGTAGTGATCATAATATGATTAGTTTTAATCTGCAATTTGAGAAGGAGAACGTTAAATCAAAAGTGTCAGTGATGCAGTTGAACAAAGGGGACTATGAAGGCATGAGAGGGGAGCTGGCCAAAGTAGACTGGGAAGGGATCCTAGCAGGAATGACGGTGGAACAGCAATGGCAGGAATTTCTGGGCATAATCCGGAAGACGCAGGATCATTTCATTCCAAAAAGGAAGAAAGATTCTAAGGGGAGTAGGAGGCAACCGTGGCTGACAAGCGAAGTTAGGGATAGAATAAAACTAAAAGAAAAGATGTATAACACAGCAAAGAGTAGCCGGAAGCCAGAGGATTGGGAAACTTTCATAGGACAACAGAAGGAAACAAAACGGGCAATACGGGCTGAAAAGATGTACGAAGGGAAGCTGGCCAGGAATATAAAGAAGGACAGTAAAAGCTTCTTTAGATATGTTAAGGGAAAAAGAGTAGCAAAGTCAAATGTGGGTCCCTTGAAGGCTGACACGGGTGAAATTATTATGGGCAACAAGGAAATGGCAGAAGAGTTGAATAGGTACTTCGGTTCTGTCTTCACAAAGGAAGACACAAACAATTTCCCTGATGTACTGGAGGACAGAGGATCTAAGGGGGTAGAGGAACTGAAATAAATTTTCATTAGGCGAGAAATAGTATTGGGTAGGCTAATGGGACTGAAGGATGATAAATCCCCAGGGCCTGATGGTCTGCATCCCAGGATCCCCAGGGAGGTGGCTCTAGAAATAGTGGATGCATTGGTGATCATTTTCCAATGTTCAATAGATTCAGGATCAGTTCCTGTGGATTGGAGGATAGCTAATGTTATCCCACTTTTCAAGAAAGGGGCGAGAGAGAAAACGGGGAATTACAGACCAGTTAGCCTGACTTCGGTGGTGGGAAAGATGCTGGAGTCAATTATTAAAGAGGTAATAATGGGGCATTTGGATAGCAGTAAAATGATTAGTCCAAGTCAACATGGATTTATGAAAGGGAGATCATGCTTGACTAATCTTCTGGAATTATTTCAGGATGTGACAAGTAAAATGGATGAAGGGGTGCCAGTGGATGTAGTGTATTTAGACTTTCAGAAAGCCTTTGATAAGGTCCTGCATGGGAGACTGGTGACTAAAATTAGAGCACATGGTATTAGGGGTAGGGTGTTGACATGGATAGAAAATTGGTTGCCAGACCGGAAGCAAAGAGTAGGAGTGAACGGGTCCTTTTCAGAATGGCAGGCAGTGGCGAGTGGAGTGCCGCAAGGCTCGGTGTTGGGGCCGCAACTGTTTACCATATATATTAATGATTTGGAAGAGGGAATTAGGAGCAACACTAGCAAGTTTGCGGATGACACAAAGCTAGGTGGCAGTGTGAACTGTGAAGAGGATGTTAGGAGGTTGCAGGATGACCTGGACAGGTTGAGCGAGTGGGCAGATGCGTGGCAGATGCAGTATAATATAGATAAATGTGAGGTTATCCACTTTGGCGGCAAAAAGAAGGGGGCAGATTATTATCTCAATGGGGTTAGGTTAGGTAAGGGGGAGGTGCAGCGAGACCTGGGCGCCCTTCTACACCGGTCACTGAAAGTTGGCTTACAGGTACAGCAGGCAGTGAAGAAAGCTAATGGAATGTTGGCCTTCATAACAAGACGATTTCAGTATAGGAGTAAAGAGCTTCTTCTGCAGTTGTATAGGGCTCTGGTAAGACAACACATGGAGTATTGTGTACAGTTTTGGTCTCCTAATTTGAGGAAGGACATCCTTGTGATTGAGGCAGTGCAGCGTAGGTTCACGAGATTGATCCCTTGGGATGGCAGGGCTGTCATATGAGGAAAGATTGAAAAGACTAGGCTTGTATTCACTGGAGTTTAGAAGGATTTTTTATTTTAATTTTTATTTTATTAGAAGTAAGTACAATTGTATACAATCATATTTTCATAATACATTTTATGTACAGCTTCTTATTTTTTTTTAATAATAAAGAAGAAAAAGAAAAAGAAATTAGATAATGAGGTATAGAAAAATGTGAGATATATAGTGTGTGGAAAAGAAAAATAGAAAGTGAAAGAAGAAAGTTAAAGAATAGAAAATAGGAAAAAGAGAAGAAAAGAAGAAAAGGGAAGAAAAAGAAAAAAGAAGTAATGAGATCTTATTTATAATCTTGACCATCCCTCGCCCAGTCACGAGTTAGCTTTTACAATTGCACCATATGATTCCAAAAAGACGACAAATGGAGACCAACTCGTTGTGAATTGTTCAAATTTATCTATTAGGAGGAATCGCATTTCCTCAAGATGTGCGGTGTCGAACATACTTGCAATCCACATTTTGAGCGTTGGTATTGGTGTATTTTTCCAAAATTTAAGTATTAATTTTTTTGCTATTATTAAACCATAATTTTAAAATAATTTTTGAGATGGATTCAATTTATTCCCATCTTCCATTACCCCAAATATAATCAATTCATTATTAGGTTCCATTTTTATCTTAAATAATTTTGTGAATATTTCAAAAATATCACTCCAAAATCTATAAAGTTTTATACAGGAAACAAAAGAGTGTGTTATAGTTGCATCTTGGGTTAAACATTTATCGCAAGTGGGGGATATATTTGGGTAGAATTTATTTAATCTTGTTTTTGAGTAATATAATCTATGTAAAATTTTAAATTGAATTAGATTATGTCTTGCATTAATCGAACATTTGTGAATGTATGTCAAATACTTTTCCCATGTAACCTTTGTAATTTTTATCATAAAATTCCCGTTCCCACTCTTCTCTAAGTACCTCTGTCGCTGGTAAATCTATATTTAAAATACTATTATATAATTATGAGATTAATTTTTGTGTATCAGCTTTAATATTCATTGCTTCTTCCAATAAATCAGGAATTATTTTTTGATATCCTTGTATGTATGTCTTCAAGAAATTGCAAATCTGAAGATATTTAAAATAATGATTGTTTTTCAATTTAAATTTTAATTGTAATTGTTGAAATGATAGTAAATCTCCCATTTCATACATATCCCCGATCCTTTTAATTCCTAAACTTTCCCATTGATTATATATTTTGTCCATAAGAGATGGTTTAAATAAAGGATTATTCGCTATTGGTGTTAACAATGATAGGTTTCTTAATTTTAAGGATAATTTTATTTGTTTCCATATTCTTATTGTATCCTGTATAATTGGGTTCTTCTTATATATTGTATTGTTCATTTTTTTCGGGGAGAAGAGGATCGTTCCTATATTACAAGGAAAACAATCCTCTTTCTCCATTTTTATCCATTCTGTCTGTTGGGTAGAACTATCCAACCAGTAAATTATAATCTTAATATGTATTGCCCAATAATAATACAGAAAATTCGGGAGTGAGAGTCCCCCGACATCTTTTGGTTTACATAAATGTTCTTTTTAAATTCTATGTGATTTATAGTCCCAATATTAGAGTTTAATTTAAAAAATATATATATTGGTACATATACTGGTATAGACTGAAATAGGTATAATAACTGTGGTAGAAAGATCATTTTTATAGCGTTTATTCCGCCTATTAATGATAAAGGAAGTATTTTCCAAAATTTAATCATTATATTAAGTTTGTTTATTAAAGGTATAAAATTGGCATTGAATAAAGCTTTATGTTTTCTAGTAATCTGAATACCCAGATATTTAAATTTTTCTGTTGCTATTTTAAAGGGGAACTTCAGTAAGTGTGTAGATTCTTGAGGTTTTAACGTCATGATTTCACTTTTGTTCCAATTTATTCTATATCCAGAAAAGGACCCAAATTCCTCTATTAAGTTTAATAAATTTGGTATGCTCGTTTGTGAGTTTGTTATATATAACAGAATATCGTCTGCATATAATGAAATTTTATTATTTGAGTCCCTAGTATTATAACCCTGAATATTCGGATGACTTCTTATACTTTCAGCCAAAGGTTCTATCATAAGGGCGAATAGTAGGGGTGATAAAGCACATCCCTGCCTATTACCCCTTGATAATTGAAATTTTTGAGATAACATATTATTAGTTAATATTCTTGCCATTGGTTTATCATATAATAATTTCACCCATGTAATAAAATTCTCTCCAATATTAAATTTTTGTAATACTTTGTATAAATACTGCCATTCTACCTGATCAAATGCTTTCTCTGCGTCCAAAGAAATAATTTATATATCTTCTTCCTCCACTTTATGTGAGTACATTATATTAAACAAGCGTCTCAAATTATTAAATGAATATCTTTTGGGTATAAACCCTGTTTGATCAGGGTTTATCAATTTACCAATATATTTGCTTAGTCTTCTGGCTAAAGTCTTTGCTAAAATTTTCTGATCTGTATTTAAAAGTGATATAGCTCTATATGAGCCCGGATCCTCTAGATCTTTATCTTTTTTTGGAATAAGCGTGATAGTTGATTCTGCTAATGTTTCAGGTAGTTTATTTTCTTTAAAAGCGTCAGTATATAAATTTAAAAAATAGGGAGTCGTTATCTCATGAAATTTTTTATAAAATTCATTACTAAAACCGTCTGGTCCCGGTGTCTTACCATTTTTCAACGATTTTATTGTTTCACCTATTTCTTCGATTGTAATTTGCGCTCCGAGTTCCTCTTGTTCCAAAAGGTCAAGTTTTGGAAGATTACAATTATCTAAAAAAAAAAAAATTTTACTATCTTCTATTTTAGTTTTTGATGTATATCAATTTTGATAAAATTGAGCAAATCTTTTATTAATATCTTTAGGTAGTATTAATAATTCACCATTCTCTGATTTATAGTATTTTCTTTTTCTTGTTTTTTCAGTTGGCGCGCTAACAGCTTATGTGGTTTGTCACCAAACTCAAAATTTTCCTGTTTTGTAATTTGGAATAATCTTATTACTCTTGCCGAGAGAATTCGATTAAGTTTAAATTTCAGTAATATTATCTTATTATGTTTATCTATAGTGGAGTCTTTAGCATTATCTAACTCTAACTGTCTAATTTCTTGTTCTAGCAACATTTGTTCTGTTTTATTCTTTTTATTTTGAAAAATTTCGTATGAAATTATAATTCCTCTAATAAATGCTTTAAAAGTTTCCCATAGTAAAGAAGGCGAGGTACCTGGTGTATCATTTATCTCAAAAAATAATTTCATTTGTTGTTTTAAGTATTGATAACCTTGTAAGTCATTTAAAATATGTGTATTAAACCTCCAAAAAAAGTTTTTACCCGGCATTCCCTCAAATTTTACTGAAAAAGTCAACGGAGAGTGATCAGAAATACTACTAATGTGGTATGTTGGATTATTTGTATATGGCATTAATTTCATATCCACTAAAAAATAATCAATTCTTGAATATGTTTTATGTACCGAAGAGTAAAACGAATATTCCCTTCCTACTGGATTAGCAGATCTCCATACATCTGTTATATTAGTATTTTTTATATATGTATTTAGAAGTTCACTAGTCTTAGATTTTAAATTACTCCTCCTTTGTTTTACTGATTTGTCTAAGTATGGATCTAAAACACAGTTGAAATCCCCCCCTATTATCACATTTTGGTAATTAAACTCTAATATTATATCTATAATTTTATCAAAAAATTGGGGGTTATCAAAATTCGGAGCGTAAATATTTATCATAGTTATTGGGGTTGCATAAATTTCTCCCGAAACTATGATGTACCTTCCCTCTTTATCTGATATAGTATTCTTTAATTTGAAAGGTATACCTTTTCGAATAAGAATAGCCGTACCTCTAGATTTAGAAGTAAATGACGAATAATATGTTTGACCTATCCACTTCGCCTTTAATCTCATTTGTGTTTGCTGTTTCATGTGGGTTTCTTGCAAAAAAAATTATGTCGCTTTTCAAAGATTTTAGGTGAGCAAAAATTGTACCCCTCTTTATTGGTTCATTGGCACCCCTTATATTCCAACTACAGAATGTGATTCCTCCATTCTATATTTGTCTATCGTCTTGCATTGTATATCAAAGTAGTATTCTTGAATCATATGGTGCAAACAAATACCTCAGAATTCTGGGTGTTGGGTGGTCATCCCAAGTTTTTAAGTTTATATTACATCTCCTTCTCCAAAAGTACCTTAGATAAAGAAAGAAAATTGTGATTTAAAGTTGATTACAAAAAAACTAAGCAAATACAAATTTGTATAGTGATTTTTAAAAAAAAGTGAAGTTAAGATATCTAAGAAAAGATACCTTAAAGACAAATAGCCACCTAAGGTGGCGAAAAATGTATGGACTTCCGTTGTTGTTGTTTTACATTGAACTCCAATCCCTTATTAACACCTCATAAAAAGCTACAGACCGTCTCATATCTTGTTTATTCTTATTTAAATTTATCAAACTAGCACTAGTAAAAACCAAAAAGACAGAGAAAAAATATTTAAAAGTTTAAAAATATATATATATATATATATAAAACACAACATATTCTCAGTTCTATAAGTATTTATGCCTTTCCAATTTATCTAACCAACTACCATACAAGCAGGTACCGAGGGGTTAAACAAAACCTCATTCCTGGATCTTTTCCAAGTTTATGTTGCGCCTTACTCCTTCCCACACAAGAAAAATACGTTAGTAATGTTATAGACATTTTGGTTAATTACTATTTATAAGCAATGGTTTATTCATGATTTGTTCATATTTACTACTTACACTCACAAATAATTAGTATTATTAAATTTGTTAAATTAGTTGGTTAATTATAATTAGAATATAATGGTTAGATATTTTCTTAAATCAACAGTTAGTATTAATATTATCTCGTCCATGTCCCTTATACATTCCTTCATTCTGTATTTTCAACGTCCTTTTGTTTATCTTTGAGCTTTTCATTCAAGGTGAAACATGGACAATGTTCTCAAATACACATTCCAGACTGATAAGCTCGGTAACTGTCTGGAAAAATCCACCATCTTAGTCAGTTCCAACTCTATCTTAAAAGTTAAGAAATTCAATCTTCCACCTCGACATCTTCTTCCGATGCTTTCGATGCTTTTCTTACGATATCTTCTGCATACTTAAATGCTTTTTCGGGATCCATAAATGAGCGCTCAGTTCCGTTATAAGTAATTTTCATTTTTGCTGGGAAGACCACCCCATATCTGACCTTGGGTATTCCTCTCAGTATATTTCTTGTCTGTGTAAACAAGTTCCTTCTCTGGACGACCTCCGGAGGATAATCACGGAAAAATCTAATATTATCCCCACGATATATCAAATTCTCCCCATGGACAATCTTATTCAGTATAAATTCCACTGAAGAGATGTCGAGAAATTTCACAATTATCTGTCTTGGAGCAGCATTTATGTCTCTTGAGACACGTCCAACTCGGTGAACGATATCTATTCTTGATTCTTCCGGCAGTTTAAAAACATCTTTGAGTAATTCAACAACGAAAGTACGTGTTTGAGATCTATGTCCTTCTCGCCCTTCTCTTACTCCAACAATTCTCAAATTCTGCCTTCTCGATCTTGCTTCCAAGTCCAAACATCATTTCAGTCATTCTTGCAAGCTTTTCTTCTTCAGCTTTCTTTGATTTTTTCAAACTATTTATTTCCGTAATCCTCTCTTTCATGTCATTTTCCATCACTTCCATTCTCTCATCAAGGTCGCCCATCTTATCATTTACACCAGTAAATTTCTTATTAAAATCCTTTTCGATTCTAACAAATTCTGATTTACGTTTTTTATCAAACTCATTATGTTCCTTCTTCAGCTCCTTTAACTCAGCACAAGCACCATCAATTTTTTGAGAGAATATCTCCATATTAGTCTCCATACTCTGCATCTTAGTCTCCATACTCTGCATCTTTTCCAGTGTTGTATTAATTGTAGCAGTTATATCTAAAAGCATTTGCTTTACCTTCTCCTTCTTTTCTCCTTTTGCAGCCATTTCCAGCACAGATCCTTGGCTGTAAGACTCTTCTTCTGAGCCTTCTTCTGTTGTTTGCAGGGTATCCAAAACTTTTTCAAGCTGGAGACTTATAGTAGTTTTCTTAGGTGCTCGTGGGCTTTTCTCTCTTCTCATTTAAAAGTCCCGATTTTTACTGATTTTAGCGTCGTTTTCTGATGATGTCACCCTTATGCGACGCCAAGCAGCTCCGGTGAGTTATTTTTAGAATCGGTCCCGACTTTAAAACGGCTTTTTAGCGATTTTACGGGAGAGGAGCTCAATGCGGCGCCCTTAGTGTTCCATGGCGCAACCGGAAGTCCCAGAGTTTAGAAGGATGAGGGGGAATCTTATAGAAACATATAAAATTATAAAAGGACTGGACAAGCTAGATGCAGGAAAAATGTTCCCAGTGTTGGGCGAGTCCAGAACCAGGGGCCAGTCTTAGAATAAAGGGGAGGTCATTTAAGACTGAGGTGAGAAAAAACTTTTTCACCCAGAGAGTTGTGAATTTATGGAATTCCCTGCCACAGAGGGCAGTGGAGGCCAAATCACTGGATGGATTTAAGAGAGAGTTAGATAGAGCTCTAGGGGCTAGTGGAGTCAAGGGATATGGGGAGAAGGCAGGCACGGGTTATTGATAGGGGACGATCAGCCATGATCATAATGAATGACGGTGCTGGCCCGAAGGGCCAAATGGCCTCCTCCTGCACCTATTTTCTATGTTTCTATGTTTCTATGATGACAGCTGAAATCAGGGATGATGACATTTAGGGTTTCCACATTCATAAGCCTACAAAGAGAAGAAGGTAAAAAAAAGCAGTTTCATGCAAAGATGCCTATGCTTTGGTGGATTTTTAGGGAGTGTAAAAATGGCACCAGGATTCTAAGGAATCTCAATTTTATAACAAAGGAATTGCAGATGCTGGTTTATAAAAAAGACACAAAGTGCTAGAGTACTTCAGCAGGTCAGGCACCATCTTTGGAGAACATGGATAGATAACATTTTAGGTAAGGAGAAGGGTCTGAAGAAGGGTCCCAATCTGAAGCACCACCTATCCATGTTCTCCAGAGATGCTGCATTACCTGCTGAGTTACTCTGGTACTCTGAGTCTTTTCTTCCCATTATAATATATGATTATGTTATATATGTTATAAATATAATTGTATTTGTTGACAGGATAGTTTTAACAAGCCATCTCATGTAATCTGCTCCACGTAAGTCATTTGCTGCCATCGAAGGAATGAAGCAGGTAGGGTCTGGAATGTGATGGATGTCTGCTTTAGAAGAGCCACCCAGCCAGGAGCCAGAGCAGCAAGAAAAGTCTGTGACCTTCCTTTGATCAATTTGACACCAACTGTCCTTCAGCAAAAGTGAACAAGAGTGCAAGACAAAGAGCTATTATGGAATAATGTACGATGTCGGCACAATGCATCTTGCAGTATTTAAAATTAGCTTGCTGCCTTGGATTTGTTTGCCACTTCACCGTCAGAGACCCAAAAGGCATTTTCATATAATTCAATATTTAATGTAACAAACTTATGTATATAACATTGTCTACATGCTCTGACTCCTCATCTCTCACTCTTGCTGCAGAATATTTTAGTTAAATCTGTTAAGCTTGTTTTTCTTTTGATGTTAAGTTGAACTCCAGTGCGTTAAATGCTAATGGCAGTGTTCCAGTTTTAGGAACACAGGAAGATTAAGAACACAGAGCCATTCAGCCCCTGGGTCTGCTGCACGATTCAATTAGATTAGAGTACATCCTAGTGCGGTTCAGACAATATAATTACAATACAAATCAATTGTTATAAGCAACATTAGGAATGTTAAATTAAGTCTGAGATGGGAAATAAAGAAATATAAATGCTGCTGCTTACCACTGGTGAAACAACAAATCCTCCCATCAGTATCAGTGCTAATCCTGTAAATGTCCTAATTTTCTTATTTCATCATTATTTTCTTTAAGTATTTTTACATTTTAATTTGTTTCTTTCATATTTTATAATTTATTGTAGGGTTTTCACTCGAGCACTTGAACAAAAATTCAGATTTTGATACTAATCCATTACAGTATTAGGGAGATGTGTGGGGCTAGTCTTTAACCCAGAGGGTGGTGAGTGCCTGGAATGCGCTGCGGGGGGTGGTGGTGGAGGCGGATATGGTAATGACCTTTAGGAGAATTTTGAATAGGCATATAGATATGGAAAAAATGGAGGGATGTAGATTATGTGCAGGCAGATAAAGGCTGGTCTTAGCATCATTGTGCCGAACTTTGTGGGCCAAAGAGCCTGTTCTTGTGCTGTACTGTTCTAAGTTCTTTGTTCTATGCTCTACATTTGTTAACAATTTCAATTTAAAAGCATTTGATGATTTTCTGGTTGAAATAACTTGACAGCCGATTTTGATCTCCCAGTGGGAATCTATTTCTTAGATATAAAATAGGATTCATGTTGGTATAGTATGTGGGTTCTTGACCGATGGCACAGACTTGGTCGCCTAGTCTGTCTTTGGACGCACTGATGCAGAGGAGGCTACATTGATAGCAACTAATGTAAGTTAATTAGATGTCTGGCACTTTCCAGCCAAGAATCACTGAGTCATCTCACTGCAAAACATTTTTCAAAAAACTACCAAAGATTAAAAGTGAACCTGACTGAAAACAGGTATATGTATTAAAATGCATGATTAACCTATGCTTGTTTAACCCATAAGCAGCATAATACATTTGTACTGCCTGTACAATTTGGTGTGCAGGGCTGCAGCCCACTGCTCCCTGCAATAGTTAATCACCTCAGCAGGGTGCCTATTTCTTGAGTGTATGAGTAGCAATTAGAGATATCTGGCAGCTCCTAAAGGGCAAGTATGCAGTGGCTGGCTCCACAGTCCATTTGAGTTACTTGCAGACCTCCCACCCCAACCTTACCAATTTTGGGCTTTTAATATAGGACATGGGTTAAATCTCTGTGGCTTGGGACTGCTGAAGGAAGATTACTTGTCTGCCAAATAAATGTAACAAAGCCTTATTCTGCAAACAATGTCTCTGCTCCTAGGTACACAAAAATGCTGGAGAAACTCAGCGGGTGCAGCAGCATCTATGGAGCGAAGGAAATAGGTAACGTTTCGGGCCGAAACCCTTCTTCAGACGTTACCTATTTCCTTCGCTCCATAGATGCTGCTGCACCCGCTGAGTTTCTCCAGCATTTTTGTGTACCTTCGATTTTCCAGCATCTGCAGTTCCTTCTTTAACTCTCTGCTCCTAATGTGGATTTATGAAAACTAAAAACAAATCAAAAGAGAGGAGGAGAATTGTTGCCATTTTGTTTTTGCAGTTATGTAGGAGATTTTGGAAATTATAAGAACATTGGGTAAGTTTGTAATAAGCTTAGAATAAAAGCTTACATACTAGAGAAGAATGTTAGGAAATGAGGCCAAAATAGTGAAACTAACTTTAAGGTCACGATAGCAAAGGCAAGGTTTAGGAAGTGCTTAGATTACAAGGCGTAGCTGGAGTAAAAAGTAAATATAGGAGATTGTAAACTAGGCTGAGGAAAATAAAACTGATCAGGAAATTAGAGGATTCCTTTATTGCACCCATTTGTCAGGCAAATGGGAGAGTGGTTTTATAAATGACATGGAAAAGAAAGTTTAAGATAACTATGGGGAGAAAAACTACACTGGATGAAAGACTGCAAAGAAATGTTAATCATTGATGACATTTCAAAAATTAAAAATCCGCATGTAACCATTGTGTCATAGGGATAAAAAGCCTGTAAATGCTGCGAATCATTGAACAATTGGGTTCTCTCAGTGTGTTCCCTGGTGTACATCGTCAAGGCCTTGAATAAACCAACTTGTTTGAGAAGCTCAGCACTGTTCTATGAGATCATCTTTGTGTGCTGCCCTGATCCAAGTCAAACACGCAATTCCCTCCAACACAATGATTCTTCGAAAATGATCAGTGTGATCCTCTCAAAGAGAAAGTGCTTTGTTCTCTGCCCAGAGGCAAGCTTTAGAATGTTCCTTTCTTACTGCCAATTCAGACCTGCAATGACCCCCACTCACGATACTCTTCCCTCCTTTCACAAGGCAAAGAGCTACAACCTGGCCAGGGCATACATATGGGTGTGGAGAGAGTGAATATAAAGTGCTCAATTATTACACTAAATCTCACTAACCACAGCCAATCTGAGCCAACCCATGCTCAGGAACTCAAGAGGTTTTTTCATTGTGGACCTAGCTATCGTTATAAGTAGAGCCAGGATGTTTAGGCACTAAAAAACTCTGAAATAGGCAGGCAAAAAGGCATAATAAAATTACAAAATAGGCACGAAAAAGGCTTTTATTGACAAAAAAGGCATAACAAGGCATTTATTTCCACCACCAAAATATGGTTTAAAATGATAATATATAGGTATACTACATTAAATGACCAAAGTTGCCTGGTTGCACATAATTACTAGCATTTTTTTCAAAATATCTGGTGTTAAACTATGCCGTCTGTCAGACAGAATATGCATCAGTTGTGAAAAACTTCTTTCTACCTCAGCTGAGGTTACAGGTGCATACCTGAAACAAGCTACAGACTCTATATTCAAGTCGATATCTTGTGCATTACAACTACCTTTGAGAACTTTAGCTATGTTTTCTATTTCTTCAAGATCTTTGTTAGCTAAAATCACTCTCTCACATTATCCTTGTATGTTTTTACCTACATCGCCAGGAACTTTACGAATATCGTCAGTTACTTTGTTGAAAATGTGTAAGTTATTGACTAATGTTTTTCCATGTTTCTCAAGGGAAGTGATAACTTGTGGGAAGTTTGCAAAATTGGAGGCAATAAACACAAGATCGCAGTGGAGGGACATTTTCTGCATGATTTCACTGACGATCCTGACTGCAGCAGATTCTTCTTCAAAACAGTTGACGATTTATTTTATTTTTTCAAAATTTGCAGCATAGTAGAGTATAGCAGAGAGCCATATACCCCACCTAGTCAAAACGGGCTAAGGAGGTAGCGGAATCTCAGGTTCCATTTCCTTGAGCAACTGCACACGTAACAGTGCTTTGAGGAAGATTTTCTTGACATTGGAAACTAGGCGATCGACATTTGGAAACAAGCTACGTATGTGCTTGGCAATTCTTTGAAGTCCTTGAGCTAAGCATGTCAAATGCAACATTTTGGGGAATAAAACTGTCACAAACAGAAGAACATTCTCGTGTTTTATACCTTCTGGCCAAAGTACAGCAAGTGAAGATGTAAACAACTGAGCAATAGTTGAGCTGATTGACTTCTCCAATACTTCCGATGTCAACAAATACTCCTTTGATGGTTGACCTGCCTCCAGTGTACCGATGACCACATTGGCAACATATCTCCCCACAGCATCGGTTGAGATCCATATTTTGTTGCATGCAACTTCATCTCTAATTTTCTGCACAACAATGTTAAAGTTGCTGTCAACATAATTTTTCCGTAATGTTGACTTGCTTGGTATATGTTCCTCTGTGTATTTCTCTAAAAAAACTCTGAGAGATTTGTTTTCCAATTTCCACAGTGGAATTCCAGCATCAATAAATGCCTTGCACAGATCACTCGAAAACTCAGATTTGCGACTGGAGCCAGCAGTAAATGTAGTGAGGAGACAAGCTTGGGTATTTCGCTTGGGTAGTCTACACCCCAGCGGTATCAACATTGACTTCCCTAATTTTAGATAGCCCTTGTCTTCTCCCTCCTTCCCCTCCCCTTCCCAGCTCTCCTTCTAGTCCCTACTGTCTCCGCCTCTTCCTTTCTTCTTCTCCCCCCCCCCCACATCAGTCTGAAAAAGGGTCTTGGCCCGAAACATTGCTTATTCCTTCTTTCCATAGATGCTGCCTCACCTGCTGAGTTTCTCCAGCATTTTTTGTGTACCTTCGATTTTTCCAGCGTCTGCAGTTCTTTCTTAAATAGATCTTGGAGAAGACTGAACCAGCGAATGAATGACCGATGGTGGCACCCCCGGTTTCGCCCCGGTGGTGGAAGTTTTCTTGTAAGTTATACTATGTTGACACGTTAATAATAACATTAATATTAATGTGTTAACATAGAAAACGTCATTGTAATCACGGTACAACTGCTAAAAATAGCACGACCTTTTAGCAAAACGGCAAAAAAAGGCAGATTTAGGCACTCGATCGTGGAAAAGGCATTATCCTGGTGAAATCATCAAAAATGGTATGAAAAGGCACATGGCATTTATGGCAAAATCCTGGCTCTAGTTATAAGTAAAATCATTTTAAAGAACATTGAACATAGATCATAGAATAGTACAGCACAGGAACTGGTCCTTCGGCCCACAATGTTTCTACCGAACATGATGCCTAGCTGAACCGATCTCCTCGGCCTGCACATGACCCATATCCCTCTATTCTCTGCACTTCCATGTGCCTCTCTAAAAGCCTCTTAAAAGCAACTATTGTATCTGCCTCTACTACCACCCCTGGCAAAACTTGCCCCGCACATCTCCATTAAACTTTCCCCTCCTCACCTTATAACTATGCCCTCTAGTGTTAGATATTTCCCCCATGAGAATAAGATTCTGACTGTCTACCCTATCTATCCCTCTTGTAATTTTATATATTTCTATCAAGTCTGTCCTCAACTTCTGACATTCCAGAGAATATAATCCAAGTATATCCAACCTCTCCCTGCAGCTGAGACCCTCTACTCCAGGCAGCATTCTGGTAAATCTCCTCTGCACCCTCTGCAAAACCTCCACATCTTTCCTGTAATAGGGCAACCAGAACGGCAAGCAATACTCCAAATGCAGCCTAACCAAAGTCCTATAAAGTTACATTATGACTTCCTGACATACTCAATGTCCTTAGCAATGAAGGCAAGCATACCAGATGCCTTCTTTGCCATATAGTATTGGTACTATACTAAGCATCATCCTGAGATGGAAGAATATTTAATCAGAATGTGTACCCCTGTGACCTTACAACAATGCATGGTCAGAGCATGTCAGAGAGCTATCATTCAACATCTACAGCCACCAGCCCAGATATGACACTGCGAGTAATTTAGAGGAGATTTTAGAGGTGTTGGCTGCACATGGCCAGTAAATGTGCAAGACTGCACTGGTGGCAGAGCAGGAGGAAGGGTTATCCCAAGGGGAAGGCCAACGGGTCATAAAACATTGAATATTTGCAAGCACTTGGCTTCTCCCTTCATCCATATCTCAGTTATAACTGAAACAGCATTCACACAACTTTTAATTGTAATTTGGCAATCAATGTGAGGATCCAGGTGGTCATAAAGCATCATAAAGTGTAGCACCCAGCAAACTGTGAAGAAAAAGGCATAAAAAGGAAAAGCAGTACTTTTACCTAGTTAGAGAAAAAAAAAGACACCCGCTACTTTCCAGGCATGGTGGTAACACAGATTGGAGAAGTGAGTTTCATGATTCCTCAATAAAATCCATACACATAACAGTTAGACATGAGGCTTAAATACATTACTGTATAGGTTCTTTAGATTAATATTTAGTCAATAATAAAAAGTGAAAGAACATCAATTCTTGTTTTATTCAGCAATCTATACAGCTGAGGACTCATTGTATACCCCAATCTTTCTAAATATTTTGACTTCTCTTTACATTAGTTGTCCTTCTATGCACTGGCAATGATTTGGATCTGGTTAAGTATGAACACCGCAGTCTGAAGAAGGGTCTCAACCTGAAATGTAACCTATTCCTTTTCCCCAGAGATGCTATCTGACCCACTGAGTTATGCCAGCTTTTTGTGTCGAGCCCACTTGAATGTTCCACGTGAGTCAATTATTGCACCAATAATTTTACTGCATCAATTATTTTAATATTGTCTTGTTGTTTCATGATTCTGGACGAAGTGATACCATCTCATCTAAAAAAACTTTCCAACTGAGCTAAACATTTGTCAAAGAACAAACTGGAATTTAAGTTCATTCATCTCATTTTGTGATCCAAGTACCAAAATCATTGGGGGAAAGCAAAAAAGTTACAAAAACCTCTGCCTGTAAGGGGCCATATTTAAAGGGAAATGCTTTCTTCATTAATACTTTTTATCATTGGGTTATTGGCGTCACTGGAAAGGTTGACATTTATTGACCATTCCAAGTTGTCCTGGATACAACTGAATGACTTGCTGGGCAACTTCATAAGGTTATTAAAAGTAAATCATTTTGACATGGGCACAGAATAATGAAAGGAGAAAAGCAACAGGTCTTATTCACCAAAGAGCCCTCATGAATCAGTTTGGTTTTTAAGCTAAATTAATATCTCTACTGCATCCCTTTTCTGATATCATGTTTTTAATTTTTGGATCTATTTTATATAACTGACTTAAAATTCTCAGACTGCCATGGTGGGATTAAAATTATTGGAAAAAAAAAGAAGAGACAAATTTTCACCAGTGAAGTGGTTAATAATTTGAGCAAAACGGTAAGTTAAGTTTAGTTGCAAGCATCACAACTAGACAAATTATTAAGGACGTTTAAAGGGCCCTTTAAATATGGCCCCTTACAGGCAGAGGTTTTTGGAACTGTTTTGCTTTCCCGAATGATTTTGGTACTTGGTTCACAAATTGAAAGGAATTAACTTAAATTCCAATTTGTTCTTTGACAAATGTTATCTAGCCTGGTTGGAAAGTTTTTTTTAGGTGAGATGGTATTACTTTATCCAGAATGGGGCAAATTACTTGCTGCCTGCCTTGTAATATTGATTTCAGAATGTCTTTTAGTAACCATAGAAACTGAGGAACCCATGACTACGATGAACTGTAAACAATAGGAAACCAAGGTCTCTTCGCAGAATTGATTGGTGTTTGTCTGGTTTTTACTGTGATCGGTGCATGCCATCCCTAGTAAATCATCAGCAGTTATTGTTAATCAAGGTATCTCCATAAACCCAATAATTATATCAGGAAACAACGTATAGTGACTTTAAGACTTTTGCCTTCCATCACAGTGAGGAGGTGCCTGGTAGACTCACTGTGGTGGATGTTAAACTGTGTTCATTGTGTGTTCTGTTATTTTCTTTTTGTTTTTGTTATGACTGCAGGGTACGTAATTTCGTTCAAACTGGAGACAGTTTGAATGACAATAAAGGATACCTGACTTGACTTGACTTGAGAAGGGCAAGCAAACCAGTACAAAATAAGACACAAAGAGCTGAGTAACTCAGTGGGTCAACAGCATCCCTGGAGAACATGGATAGCTTATGTTTTGGGTCAAGACACTTCTTCCAAAGAAGGGTCCCCACCCAAACATCACCTATCCATGTTCTCCAGGGATCATGGTGCCTGACCCATTCAGTTATTCGTGCACTTTGTGTCTTTTTTTAAAACTAAAATGGTATTCATTAAAAATAAATTTCCATTCACCTTTATTTCAAGTGAACTGCAGCAGAAGTAAAATATATGTTTCAAGTTAAAACTCATACTGGAGCACTGTGCAGAAAGATGTACAGTGAAATGGAGTGATGACCAGAAGCCAGGCCACAAGCTTTGAAATTTACTGAGGATATTCCAAACAGCTCAGGTATCCTGCACACTAGCCCTTCAATAAAAGAATAGTAGGAAGTTATACCTTGCAGCCTTCAAGAAATTGAACTCTTGCCAGAAGTGGATTTGGACTCATTTAATGCTTCATCATTGCACAAACCCATATGATTTCCATACAGGGCTCAATTCAAATCTCATTAGGAAAATAGAAAATGTGATGTCAGCCAGCACCTGAGAAGTGAAAAACAGAGTTAACATCTCAGATTGTTGATCTTACTCTCTTCCCATAAGTGGTGTCTGCCCTTCTGAATACTTGCAACATTTCAGTTTTTTTCCAGATTTATATTATCTGCATATTTTTAAACTTTTGAACTGTCTTCATTATTTTAAAGTTGTCAAGAACCTAAAAGGAAGAGAAAATTTCGAAATTCATTTAGGGGTGGCAAAGCAGCACAGCCAATAGAACTGCTGCCGCAAAGCGTCAGAGACCGGATTAGATCCTGACCTTAGGTGCTGTGCTTATGGAGTTTGCACATTCTGTGACTGCGTGTGTTGATTCCTGGTGCTTTGGTTTTCTCCCACATCCTAAAGACGTGCAGATTTGTAGGTTAATTGTCCTCTGTAAAATCACCCCTAGAGTGTAGAGAGTGGATAAGAAAGTGATATAACATAAAACTAGTAGGAGTGGGTAATCAATGGTCGGTGTGGACCTTGTGGACCGAAGGGCTTCTTTCCATGCTGTATCTTTCAATCAATTTTGTCACAAATGTGTTTTCTTTCTTTCAGTTATCAACGGTAACACCCATTCACTCAAGACACATGGTCCTCACTCAGTCTTATTATTATGCAGCATTTTGCGTGAGAAAGAGAAGACAAGTGACTAATTGAGGAGACCGTTCAGATGTCATATGGTCTGTGGTTGTTTTTCCATGAATTTGCATGTTGTCTTTGCATGAGAACTATGCTAATTCATTCTGCTCTGCATCATTTCTGCTGGCTATAAGGCAAAGCAGCAAACAATGGAAAATAACTGTTGCATTTATTATTGTGTTATCATCCTCTTAAATCATCTCTGCATCCTCTCCAGCTTAATGGCATTTTTCCTATAGCAGGATGACCAACTGTATACAATAATTCACAAGTGCCTCACTAACATATTGTATAACTGTAATATAATGCTCCAATTTCTATACTTTACTGACAGCTAACTATGCCAAAAGCCTTCTTAGCCTATTTACCTGCAACACCAGTTTCAGGGAAGTACTGTATGTACTTGTATTCCTAGATCCCTCTGCAGTGCAACACACCTCAGGCCCTATGTTTCACTTTGAAAGTTCCGTACTATTTAGACTACCCAAAATATACTTAACTGAATTAAATTCCACAAGCCATTCCTTGGCCCACACAAGATCAAAATCCCGCTATAATTCTTCATAACCATCCTCACTGCCTACTACATTACAACTTACTAATCATTCCTTATACATTCCTATCCAAATCATTGATATTGATGATGAACAGCAATAGGCATACCATTAGTCACAAGCCACCAGACCGAAAATCAACCTTCTACCACCACTTTCAGCATCCTACCATGAAGCCAATTCTGTATCCAGTTGGCTAGCTCTCCCAGGATCCATGTGTAGCCTACCACGCAGAATCTTATCAAAGACTTTGCTGATGTTGTTAAGCTGGAAAGGGTGAAGGGAAGATTTACAAGGATGTTGTCAGGATTCAAAGGCCCGTTATAGGGAGAACATGAGCAGGCTAGGACCTAATTATTTGGAGTGCAGGTGGATGAGTGGTGATCTATATAAAATAATGAGAAGAACAGATAGGGTAAATGCACAGAGTATTTTATCCAGAGTAGGAAATCATGAACCAGAGGATGTAGGTTTAAGCTGAGGGGGAAAAGATTTAATAGGAACCCGAGGGGCAACCTTTTTACACAAAGGTATATGGAACGAGCTGCTGGAGGAGGTAGTTGAGGCAGGTACTATCGCAATGTTTAAAAAACATTTAGACCGGTACATGGATAGGATAGGTTTAGATGGATATGGGCCAAATGCAAGTAGGTGGGACTAATGTAGATGGGACATGTTGGTCGGCGTGGGCAAGTTGGGTCGAAGGGCCTGTTTCCGTGCTGTATTACTCTGTCTACACAGACTACGGCCCTTTCCTCATCAATATTGGGCTGGTGCAGCGGTAGGGTTGTTGCGTTACAGTGCTTGCAGGGCTGGAGACCCAGGTTTGATCCCGACTACAGGTGCTGACTGTACGGAGTTTGTACATTCTCCCCGTGACCGCGTGGGTTTTCTCCGTTCTTCGGTTTCCACAAGTCCCACACTCCAAAGACGTACAGGTTTGTAGGTAAATTGGCTTGGTACACGTGTAAATTGTCCCTAGTATGTGTAGGATAGTGGACTCGATGGGCTGTAGGGCCTGTTTTCACACTATATCTTTAAACTAAACTAAGCCAAACTGAACATTCTTGGTTACTTCAAAAAACTCAGTCATATATGTGAGATGATCTTTTACAAACAAAATCATGCTTAATCAACACACTTTTCAAAATGACTGGTGGGGTGCCGCAAGGCTCGGTGCTGGGACCCCAGTTATTTACAATATATATTAACGATTTAGACGGGGAAATTAAATGTGACATCTCCAAGTTTGCGGATGACACAAAGCTGGGTGGCAGTGTGAGCAGCGAGGAGGATGCTATGAGGCTGCAGAGTGACTTGGATAGGTTGGGTGAGTGGGCAGATGCATGGCAGATGCAGTATAATGTGGATAAATGTGAGGTTATCCACTTTGGTAGCAAGAACAGGAAGGCAGATTATCATCTGAATGGTAGACACAAAATGCTGGAGTAAATCAGCAGGACAGGCAGCAACTCTGGAGAGAAGGAATGCATGACGTTTCGAGTCGAGACCCTTCTTCAGACCTGAATGGTGTCTGAATTATCTGAATGGTGTCAGATTAGGAAAAGGGGAGGTGCAACGAGACCTGGGTGTGCTTGTACATCAGTCACTGAGAGTAAGCATGCAGGTACAGCAGGCAGTGAAGAAAGCTAATGGCATGTTGGCCTTCATTGTGAGAAGATTTGAGTTTAGGAGCAAGGAGGTTCTACTGCTGTTGTACAGGGCCCGGGTGAGAACGCACCTGGAGTATTGTGTGCACTTTTGGTCTCCTAATTTGAGGAAGGACATTATTGCTATTGAGGGAGTGCAGCATAGGTTCACCAGGTTAATTCCCGGGATGGCGGGACTGACATATGATGAAAGAATGGGTCGACTGGGCTTGTATTCACTGGAATTTAGAAGGATGAGAGGATATCTTACAGAAACATATAAAATTCTTAAAGGATTGGACAGGCTTGATGCAGGAAAAATGTTCCTGATATTGGGGGAGTCGAGAATTAGGGGTCACAGTTTAAGAATAAGGGGTAGGCCATTTAGGACATTTGAGGAAAAACTTCTTCACCCAGAGAGTTGTGAATCTGTGGAATTCTCTGCCACAGAAGGCAGTGGAGGCCAATTCACTGGATGTTTTCAAGAGCGAGTTAGATTTAGCTCTTAGGGCTAAAGGAATTAAGGGATATGGGGAAAAAGCAGGAACAGGGTACTGATTTTAGATGATCAGCCATGATCATATTAAATGGCAGTGCTGGCTCGAAGGGCTGAATGGTCTACTCTTGCACCCATTTTTCTATGTTCCTATGTCTTATCTCTCAGAACCTTCTCCTGTAACTCTCCGACCACAGCGTAATGGCTCACTGGTCTATAGTTCCCAAGTTTTTCTCTGCAGCCCTTCTTAATCAGAGGCAAAACATTAGCCACTCTCCAATATTCCAGCACCTCACCGTGCCCAATATTGATTCATATTACTGAGTCAGCACCTCTGCAATTTCCTTTTAGCTCCCCACAGTGTGCTTGGATATACCTGGTCAGGTTTAGGAGATGTTTCTACCTTTATACATCTTAGGATTTCGAGCAGTTCCTCAACTGTAACGCGGACTGTCCTCAAGACATCTCTATTAACTTTCCCAAGTCCCCAAGCTTTCATGTCTTTCTTCATGGTAAACACAGAGGATAAATATTTGTTGAGGACCCTTCACATCTTCAGCAGCTCCACACATAGATGACCACTTTGGTTTCTGAGAGACCCTTTTCTCTTTCTAGTTACACCTTTCCCCTTAATATACCCGATGAAATCTCTTTGGATTCTTCTTAATCTCCATCTAGAGTTGGCTCATACTCTCTTTTTGTCCTCCTGATTTCCTTCTTATATATACTCTTCAATCCCCTATGCTTCTCCAGGGATGTGTTTGATCCAACTTGCCTAAAACTGACCCATGTCTAAGGTAGACACAAAATGCTGGAGTAACTCAGCTGGACAGGCATCATCTCTGGAGAGAAGGATTGAGTGACGTTTCGGGTCGAGACCCTTCTTCCGACATGACCCATTCCTTCTCTCTAGAAATGCTGCCTGTCCTGCTGAGTTACTCCAGCATTTTGTGTCTACCTTTGATTTAAACCAGCATCTGCAGTTCTTTCCTACACACTGACCCATGTCTCTTTCTTTTTCTTGACCAGCCTCAATTTCTCTCTTCATGTAGATGAGGAAAAACTTTTTCACACAGAGAGTGGTGAATCTCTGGAACTCTCTGCCACAGAGAGTAGTTGAGGCCAGTTCATTGGCTATATTTAAGAGGGCGTTAGATGTGGCCCTTGTGGCTAAGGGGATCAGGGTGTATGGAGAGAAGGCAGGTACGGGATACTGAGTTGGATGATCAGCCATGATCATATTGAATGGCGGTGCAGGCTCGAAGGGCCGAATGGCCTACTCCTGCACCTATTTTCTATGTTTCTATGTTTCTATTACTTATTCCTGCCTGCCTTGCTCTTCACTCATACTTTGAACTTTCATTATCGCCCTTTTAAAAGTATCCCTCTTTCCTGAGGTCTCTTTGCCCCCAAATATTAAGAATAAAACTTTATAGTTTAACCATGTGAATGAAATAAAATACCAGAGCAAAAGGAGGCTACAGACAGTTATTGAATAAAGCTTCTGCTCATGGAAAAAAAGAAGCTGTTTTTATGTCTGGCTGTGGCGGCTTTGACAGTCCGTAGTTGCCTTCCAGAGGGAAATGCTTCAAAAAGTTTTGTGGCCAGGGTGAGAGGGATCAGAGATGATCTTACCCGCTCATTTCCTGGCCCTAGCAGTGTACAGTTCGTCAATGGGGGGAAGGTTGCAGCCAATAACCTTCTCAGCTGATCGAACGATTTGCTGCAGCCTCCAGATGTCGTGCTTGATGGCTGAGCCAAACCAGACCATGATAGAGAAGGTTAGGACAGACTCTACGATGGGTGTATAGAATTGGACCATCATTGCCTGTGGCAGATTGTGTTTCCTCATTTGTCGCAGGAAGTACATCCTCTGTTGGGCCTTTTTGACTGTGGAGTCGATGGTGGCCCTCCATTTAAGGTCCTTGGAGATGATGGTTCCAAGGAACTTAAAAGACTCCACAGATGTGACTGTGGTGTTGTTGATGGTGAGTGGGGAGATGGGAGAGTGAGCTACTATCAATCTGCTATCAATTCCAGTGTCTTGAGCTCCAGGTTGGTACGAAGGCACCAGGATGCCAGTTGTGTCTGTAGGCAGATTCCTCCCCATCCTGGATCAGTCCAATCTGGGTTGTGTCGTCCGCAAACTTGAGAAGCTTGACAGAGGAGTTTGTGGAGGTGCGGTCGTTGGTGTAGAGAAAGTAAAGGAGAGGGGAGAGTACTTAGTCTTGCGATGCTCCTATGCTGAGGGTCTGTGGGTTAGAGATGTGCTTTCTCAGCCTCACATGCTACTTCCTGTCTGTCAGGAAGTTGGTGATCCACTGACAGAGGGGTTCAGGCACAGTCAACTGGGAGAGTTTGGAGTGTAGTAGCTCTGGCACAATGGTGTTGAATGCAGAGCTAAAATCAACAAACAGGATCCTCGCATAGGTCCCCTGGCGGTCAAGGTGCTGGAGGAAGTGCAGGCCTAGGTTGACTGCATCATCCACTGATCGATTGGATGCAAACTGCAGAGGGTCCAGCAGGGGGTTTGTGATATTTTTCAGCTGGGCCAGCACAAGTCTTTCAAGGGTTTTCATGACTACAGACGTCAATGCGACAGGCCTGTAGTCATTAAGACCAGTAACCCTTGTCTTTTTGGGTACATGGACAATAGTGGAGACTTTGAAGCAGGCAGGGACAGTACAGGTTTGCAGGGACTGGATGAAAATGTCTGTGTATCCCGGTGCCAGTTGTTCGGCACAGAGCTTGAGGGTAGAGGGGGGAAAATTGTCCGGTCCTGGTGATTTCCGGTTTTTCTGTCTTCTGAACAGCCTCTCCACCTCCTCTATTTTTATTGTTGATGATGGAGAAGTGGCCAGACTAATGTTGGGCAGCAAGGAGGGGGTGGGTAGTGGACGAGGGCCCAGTCTTTGCAGACGTGAGTCAGGCTGTAAGTGGGTGTTGTGGTGATTGGAGAGGGGTGGATGGGAAAGGTCCCAGTCTTTGCACACTAGAGTCAGCCTGTAAGTAGGTGTGGTGGTGATTGGGGAGGAGTGGGTGGGGAATGGTCCAGTCTTTGCAGACTGGAGTCAGGCTGTGAGTAGGTGTGAAGTGGTAATTGGGGATGGGAGGGAGGGGGTACCAGGGTTAAGTTTCTGTTTATCGAACCTGCAGTAGAACTCGTTCAGGTTGTTGGTCAGCTGACGATTGTCTAAGGAGCGGGGGGGGGGGGGGGGGGGGGAAGGGTTCCTCTTGTAACTGGTGATTTCTTGCAAGCCCTTCCAAACTGAAGAAGAGTCACTAGCTGAGAACTTGCTCCTCAACTTCTCAGAGCATTTTTCCTTGGCAGCTCTGATTCCTCTTCTCAGCTTGTTCTTGGCCAGCCTGTAGAGGCCTGCATCCGCGCTCCTATAGACCACATCTTTAGACTGGCGGAGCTGTCTGAGTCCTGCTATAAATCAGGGCTTGTCGTTGTTGAACCAGATCTGGGTCCTAGTAGGAATGCAACTGTCCTCACCAAAGCAGACATATGATGTCACAGTGTCTGTATACTCAACAAGGCTTGCGGTTGCTTCCCTGAACACATTTTCCGATCAGTGCAGTCAAAGCAGGACTATAGGTTTTCAATGCCCTCGCTTGTCCACCTTTTCATTGTTCTGACCACAGGCGTAGCAGATTTTAGGTCGGAATAAGGTGAACTAAACAATGATCAGGGAGACCCAGATCCACCTGGGGAACAGAGCGATATGCGTTCTTGATTGAAGTGCAACAGTGATCGAGTGTTCTCTCCCCTCTGGTGGGGCATGTAACATGAAGTCTGTACTTTGGAAGCTCTCGGCTGAGGTTAGCCTTGTTAAAGTCCCTCAAAACAAAGACCATGGAGTCCTGGAAGTCACTCTCCACCTTCATTACCTGGTCAGCGAGTTGCGTCTGCGCCTCACATACGCAGGCTTGGTGGTGGGGGGATGTAAACTCCAGCGAGAATAGAAGAGGTAAATTCCCACGGAGAATAAAAGGGTTTGCAGTTTATAAAGAAAGATTTTAGATTGGGAGAACAGAAGTTTGATATTACCGTGATGTCGCTGCACCAGTCCTGGTTAGTATGGAAGCATATTCCACAGCCTCTTGATTTTCCTGCTGCCTTCACTTCGCGGTCCGCTCTATGTAGTTGAAAGCCAGCCAGTTGCAGCGCATTGTCCGTGGTCGACCCATACAGCCAGGTCTCGGTGAAGCACAGGGCAGCGGCTCAAGAGAAGTCCTTGTTTGTCTGAGGCAGGAGTTGCAGTTCGTACACTTTGTTGTTGAGAGAACGTAGATTTGCAAGGAATATACTCGGGAGCGGAAGGGCTGACCTCAGTAGTGGTGCCACATGGAAGTGCCATGCACAAGTACAGGACCAGACACAAAATCCTGGAGTAACTCAGCAGGGCAGGCAGCATCTCTGGAGAGAAGGAATGGATGACATTTCATGTCAAGGCCCTTCATCAGAAGGTCTGAAGAAGGGTCTCGACCAAAAATGTCACCGATTCCTTCTCTCCAGAAATGCTGCTTGTTCCGCTGAGTTGCTCCAGCATTTTGTGTCTATCTTCGGTGTAAACCAGCATCTGCAGTTCCTTCCTACATGTATGGGTCGGATAGAGTCATACAGCACAGGAACCGGCCATCTGTCCACAGTGTCCACATCAACCATCAAGCACCCATCTATACTCATGCCATTTAACAGCACTTGGTCTATAGTTTTCTATGCCTTGATAGTTTATGTGTTCATTGCAGTTAACCACTGCACCCCCCACCCCACCCCCCACCCCTCCTCCACCTAATTACCGTGTGTTAGCATCCCTGCAGCATGCTCATTACAAGTCTTGTTTTTGATAAAACATTGTGCTTCCATGCCCAAAGGGTTGTAGTGAGGTGACATGATTGCAAATATAGTTGTCCTTTAACCCCAGCAATTATCCTGCTACATTATTAGAAGAATCGAATACTGCAGGAACGACGGAATGATCTCAAATAGCTATGTTATAATGACTGACGGGGAAACTAGTACATACACACGTGACCCGGTACCAAGGATTGCACTGATACTGCTCATTAATGGAATAGAAACAGGTTGCATTAGTGAGTTCTCTTGCCCTGTTAGCAAAATGTGGCCCATCAAAGACAAGCATGAAGCTGCAGACCTTCATCATCTCTCATTATGATATTTGAGGTCAGTGGGAACGGTTGCATTTCCCAATAAATGAGCACCTCTTTTGAAAACCAAATAAATCATAGGCCTCAGTTTTTGATATATTAACAAAGCCATCCCTGCATACAATATGGCACTGGACCACTTCCAACAACAGTGGCAATAACTGGAAGTGCATCAGAAATGCAACAGTAACTATCGTTTGCTCCAATCAAAGTAACTTTTTACTTCAATAGAGTCATGGAGTTATACAGCACCGAAAGCAGGCCCTTTGACTGATCTTGCCCTCATGTGTTTAAAAATATCTGGTCCTCTTTTATGAGCTAATTTAATTCATGAAAAATAATACTGATATCAAAATTTGAAGCAAACGTTTTCGAAGTTATGTGCAAAAGGGATGCCATTTTTAATATGCATAGAATCGGCACACTGGCAAAGGGGCAGCATGGTGGCGTAGCGGTAGAGCTGCTGCTTTACAGTGCCAGAGATCCAGGTTTGATCCTGACTACGGGTGCTGTCTGTACGGAGTATGTATGTTCTCCCTGCAACAACGTGGGTTTTCTCTGGGTGCTCCAGTTTCCTTCCACACTCCAAAGGCGTACAGGTTTGTAGGTTAATTGACTTCGGTAAAATTGTAAATTGGCCCCAGTGTGTAGAATAGTGTTAGTACACAGGGTGATCGCTGGTCGGCACGGACGCTGGATCTCTAAAGTCTAAAGTCATACAGCATGGAAACGGGCCCTTCGGTCCAATGTCTATGCCGACCAAAATGCCTTATTTAAGTTAGTCCCATTTGCTCGCATTTGGCCCATATTCCTCTAAACCTTTCCTATCCATGTATCTCTCCAAATGTATTTAAAATGTTGCTATAGTATAGTTGCTATAGCTCGTTCCATATACCCACCACCCTCTGTGTGAAAAAGTTGCCTTTCAGATACCTGTTAAATATTCTGACCCTGGAATTAAGAACCAGATAACAATGTTTTAAGGTGAGGGAGAAAAAAAAATTGGAATCTGAGGGGCGACTTTTTAACTCAGAAGGTGGTGGGTATAGGGAATGAGCTGCCAGCGAAGGTAGTTGAGGCTGGTACTATAACAATATTTAAAATACACCAGGACAGGTGCATGGATAGGGAAATATATAGGAATATGGACCAAACGCAGGCAAATGGGACTAGATTAAATGGGGAATCTTGGTCGGTATGGGTGAGCTGGACCGAAGGGCCTGTTTCCGTTTGCTTTAACTTTTGTTATCAGTAATATTTTTCCTGAATTAAATCAGCTCATAAAAGAGGATGTGATATTGTTAAAAGCATTAGATAAACTGCTGCTCCACTAAGGATCAAGCAGCTCTTCAAATCACTGCGGCATGGTGGTGTTCAGTTTCATAGAATGCGCAAAACCCAAGAACAAAAACAATTGTCAGCATGAAGTAGTAAATAACTAAATATAGACTGGCATCATCTCTCGATGGAATAGGTGAAAATTTGCAAACCTAGCGAAGTGCTGACAGAAATTCACTTGCAAATAATAATTTAGTAATACAGTAATACTAATATTTACTGGTAATAGAGACTAGTTTGTTAGCATTAGAAACAATTGTATAGAAGAGGAAAGTCTATCAGGCTATGTTGAAGAGCATCCAATGTAAAGGAAGTGAACAGAGACACACTTAGGAAAATAAACAAGTTGAATAAAATATGAAGCAGTATCAAAACAGAATTCATCAACCCCTGGGGAACAGGGGTGAAAAGTGGAGACAAAAGGAATTTACTACAACGTGCACACGATTCTGACCTGATAGACTCTCACATTTTATGGCTGCATAGATTGATAATACATTTTTGATGTTTGTTATCATCATACCGTGAAACTGCCAGTAATTTCTGCTTTACTAGTTAAATGTGGAAATTCCAAACAGGCTGTCAACTTTAGGGGTGTAGATTAGAATTCCCTCCTGAAGAGCAAATGGGTAATAATGTGGCATAGTGAATGAAATAGGACTTGATGAAATGAGTACAACAAATGATGCCAAGAAAATGTCAATATTACACAAGCTTAATTTTGTTGCATTACATATCAAAGACAGTTGTCTAAACACCTTGATAGTTTAATGAGAAACATCTGCACTTTACTTTGCAATGAAAATAGGTTTCATTCATTACTATGGAGCTTCATTAAATTCAGTGTCAAATATTGTCAACTGAGAAACATTGCATTCACTTTATGGCTTTTTTCAAAACAGCAGGGAAATCCTAAATGGATGAATTTGAATTACAAGTAAAAAACTGAACTGAGCCAAGTTTTCAATACTGTACTGTTAAAATAAACACTGTGTCCGAGAAATTCTATCAACGTTTTTCTGCACAGTGCAATAGAATTTTATCAAAGGTACAAATAACACTTATTGATTGGATATTTGGTATTCAAGCAGATTCGGTTCTGAAATTAGACATAAAATGCTGGAGTAACTCAGCAGGACAGGTAGCATCTCTGGACAGAAGGAATAGGTGACGTTTCGGGTTGAAACCCTTCTTCAGACTGAGTCAGGGGAGAGGGAAATACAGAGATAAGGAAGTGTAAGGTGTGAAAACGAGACAAAGAGGATGTAGATCAAGGAAAACGTAGAATAGAACAAGGTAACAACAACGCAGAGATAAAATGTAATCGAGGACAGTTAGACTGGTCGGACAACTGGGAAGGGGGGAAGGATGGATGAAAGCAAGGGTTACTTGAAGTTAGAGAAGTCAATTTTCATACCACTGGGGTGTAAGCTGCCCAAGCGAAATTTGAGGTGTTATTCCTCCAGTTTGCGCTGGGCCTCACTCTGACAATGGAGGAGGCCTAGGACAGAAAGGTCAGTGTGGGAATGGGAAGGGGAGTTAACCAGGAGATCAGGTAGGTATAGGCGGACTGAGAGGAGATGTTCAGCGTAACGATCGTTGAGCCTGCGCTTGGTCTCACTGATATATAGGAGTCCGCACCTGGAACAGCGGATACATTAGATGAGGTTGGAGGAGGTGCCAGTGGTGGGCTTCCGTTGGAGGCGGCGAAAATGTCGGAGGATTATGTGCTGTATGCAACAGCTGATGGGGTGAAAGGTGACATCTAGGGGGACTCTGTCCCTGTTGCAACTAGGGGGATGGGGAGCAAGAGTGGAGTTGCAGGATATCGAGAAGACTCTAGTGATGGCCTCATTTACAATGGAAGAGGTGAACCCCCATTCCCGAAAGAATGAGGACATCTCAGATGTCCTGGTCTGGAACACCTCATCTTGGGCACAGATGCGGCGTTGACGGAGGAATTGGGAGTAGGGAACAGAGTCTTTACAGGAAGCAGGATGGGAAGAAGTGTAGTCTAGATAGCTGTGGCAATCAGTGGGTTTATAATAAATTGGTGGGTATTCTCTATGGAGACCCGCTATCTTGTCATTCGAGGCAACATCTCTGGAGAGAAGGAATGGGTGACGTTTCATGTCGAGACCCTTCTTCAGTCAGACCAGAAACGTCACCCATTCCTTCCCTCCAGAGATGCTGCCTGTCCCGCTGAGTTACGCCAGAATTTTGTGTCTATGTTTCGTTTCTACCAGTATCTGCAGGTCCTTACCACACATCATGTCATTTGATGTGTATACTCTATCTTCTGCCTCAGTAGTCTATAACCTGATGGCATGAACATTGAATTCCTTATTTTCAGGTAATCTGTCCCCCTCAGTCCCTCTATCTATCCAGATCCTCCCACACATGACCTCTTTGCCACCCACATCCCCACCTACTCCATCTGCCCATCACTCCCACATACACCCCATTGAGTGACCTCCCCTTACTGTAACCGTCTGCCCACACTCCCTCTGTTATTTGGTCCCATACTCCACCTTCATTTCCCAACACATTCCATCATCTGTAGCCTCTGGTTATCTCCAACAATCATGTGCCAGCCCCTGTCATTATCCCCACTCATCTTTCCCCTGCTGACATCATCCACCAATCCACCCCTCCTAGAAGATGGAGTCTGCTCGTCATGCAGTGACATCAAATGCATCTAACCTCCCCCCCCCCAATCTATGATCTGCAACATAGAACATGATACAGTACAACACAAGAATGCACTCTTGAGCCACTATGTTTCCATCAAACATGATGCCTAGTTAAACTGATCTCATCTGCCTGTACATGATCCATATCTTTCTATTCCGTGCACTTACATGTTCCTATTTAAAAGCCTCTTCAACGCCACTATTGTATCTGCCTCCACCATTATTCCAGGCAATG
Source organism: Malacoraja senta (assembly GCA_038087875.1). Lineage (NCBI taxonomy): Eukaryota > Metazoa > Chordata > Chondrichthyes > Rajiformes > Rajidae > Malacoraja > Malacoraja senta. Next base: position 101,079 of record JAXLNO010004720.1, read on the forward strand.
TGTGCCAGGCCCTCACCTTTTTTGTGTGTAAAAACTTGCCCCACACTCCATTAAACATTCCACCTCTCACCTTATAGCTATGGTCTCTAGTGTTGGTCATCCCCCACCCGTCGCACTAGCTTCTAGTTTCCACCAAACAAACAGCTAACAATGGCCTGTTTCCTTTATCATCGTTACTTTTTTGCATATCTTTCATTCATTGTTCTTTATCTCTCGACATCATCGCCTATATCTCTCGTTTTCCTTATCCCTAAACAGTCTGAAGAAGGGTCTCGACCCAAAACGTCACCCATTCCTTCCATCAAGAGATGCTGCTTGTCCCACAGAGCTACTCCAGCTTTTTGTGTCACTCTTCGGTTTAAACCAGCATCTGCAGTTCCTTCCTACACATTTCATCTGCTCCACTGCGAAATCTCCTCAAGGTATGACTACTTTGAAGAAGTTCTCCTCCTCTCTCCAACGAGAGTTCTGCAACATCCTCTCTCGCTGCTCCCCCTCTGTGATTCCTCTTGCTCTCCGACTCTATGACCACGTTTTAACCCATATTCGTTACCACAGCCACGTGTGGTTTCTCGGTGCTTGCCCGCGCCTCCATCTTCTCCACAGACGAGCACCAGGCCCTAATCTCACACAGCATTTCTGATTTCATCACTTCTGGCAGTTTGCATTCCACAGCCTCCAACCTCACATGCTCTTCGTCTCTTTAATGAGTTCTGCTTTCCGAGCCCCAACACCCTAATCTTTACTATGGATGTTCAGTCACTCTACACCTCCATCCCCTACCAGGAAAGCTTCAAAGCCCTCCGTTTCTTCCTCGACCGCAGAACCATCCAATTTCCCTCTACTAACACTCTACTCCACCTAGCGGAGCTGATCCTCACCCCTAATAACTTCTCCTTCGACTCCTCCCACTTCCCCCAAGTCCAAGGCATAGCTATGGGCACCCGCATGGCCCCAGCTATGCCTGCCTCTTTTTAGGGTATGTTGAACAATCCCTGTTCCAGGCGTACACTGGCCCTATCACCGAACTCTATCTCCATTACATTGACGACTGCATCGGTGCTACCTCCTGCACTCATCAACTTCACCACCAATTTCCATCTTGCACTCAAATTTACTTGGACCATCTCCGACACCTCCTTCCCCTTTCTTGATCGCAGTCTCCATCACAGGAAATAGACTATCGACTGACATCTATTACAAACCCACTAACTCTCACAACTATCTCAACTACACTTCTTCCTACCCTGCTTCCTGCAAAGACTCTATCCCCTACTCCCAATTCCTCTGACTATGCCGCATTTGCACACAAGACGAGGTGTTCCATACCAGGACATCCGAGATGTCCTCTTTCCATAGGGAACGGGGGGGTTCCCCTCTCCCATCATAGATGAGGCCCTAACTCGTGTCTCCTCGGTACCCCGCAGCTCCGCCCTCGCCACGCCTCTCCCTAGTCGCAACAGAGAGAGAGTCACCCTTGTCCTTACCTTTCACCCCATCAGCCGTCGCATACAATACATAAACCTCAGAAATTTCCGCCACCTCCAATGGGATCCCCCACAAGCCATATTTTCCCATCTCCACCCCTTGCCGCCTTCTGCAGAGACCGTTCACTCCGCAACTCCTTGGTTAACTCATCCCTTCCCACCCAAACCACCCCCTCCCCAGATACCTTCCCATGCAACCGCAGAAGATGCATCACATGTCCCCATACCTCCTCCCTCGACTGTCCAGGGACCCCAGAGGTTAGGCAGAGGTTCTCTCACACCTCCTCCAACCTCATCTACTGTATCCATTGTTCCAGATGTGGACTCTTATACATTGGCGAGACCAAACATAGACTGGGCGATCGTTTCGCTGAACACCTTCGCTCAATCCGCCTGAACCTACCTGATCTCCCAGTTGCTAAACACTTTAATTCTCCTTCCCATTCCCAAACAGGTCCCCTCCATTGTCAGAGTGAGACTAAACGCAAATTGGAGGAACAGCATCTCATATTTCGCTTGGGCAGCTTACAGCCCAGTGGTATTGTAAATGATTGATGTCTAGAGTTTAAGTCATCTTTAATTGAAACACATAGTATAGCGGTACAGCAGGTTGTTAGTTCATCACTACCGCTTCCAAGACTACCTAATGTAGGAAGTGGGTGTTAATATAAAGTATACAGTAAGGTGGGGGTTAATGAAGCTACTCTACTAGGATTGGTTCACATGCAATAACCAATCTACATCCTTCCCCGTAAAGAGTAAAGATGGTTAGGCAAGGGTAAAACACACGGATTTAAACATACTCGCCGTATCTGTCAGGCGGTCTACTAATACGACCCGAACGCGTACGGACAAACCCCTCGCCCTCCGTACCAGAAACGTTAGTGGGGGAGGGAGGCAGTGAACCCGGAAGGGAGAAAGCAGCTGGGGACACTTTGGGCGACCGTTAGGGTGAGCATGCGGGAGAGGTAATGTTGTTGTTAGACGGGGTTGCCGACCGTGGCGGAGAACGGGACATGCTTGGACTAGTGATAGCAGCAGCAGCAGAGGGTTTAAACAGCAGGGGTGGAGCAAATGGATCGGCTGGAGGTGGACGAGGTTCTTTTACAAACAGCAAGTGTTGGCGGCTCCGTCTGTACAGGACATCGTCGGTGTTGACAAGGTAGGAGCGGGGTTCCTTAGACGGGCCGACAACGAAACCCAGATGGGAATGTCCCACAGCAGTCTGCAAATGGATGACTTGACCCTGCAGTAGCGGCTTCAGTGGTTTACTGGACTTGTCATAAGAGCGTTTCTGGATGTTGTGTTTCTCCTGAATGCGCTTCTGGACCGCGGCTGGTTTAAACACCTGTGGCATCAACTTCCGCTGGGCAATTGGTATCAGAGGTCGTGTTGTCCGAGACTTCAGGCGTTGAGCTGGTGAGCCTAGGACCCCGTCTCTGGAGATGTTTCTAAGGTTTAAAAGGTCGAGATAAACATCTGACTTGGCCAGGTGGGAGCGTTCCATTAGTTGATTTGCGCTCCTGACGGCACGTTCAGCGAGCCCATTGCTTTGAGGGTATTCAGGGCTGCTTGTGACATGGTGGAAGTTCCATCGGTTGGCAAAGTGTTTGAATGCGTGACTGGAGAATTGTCTTCCGTTGTCAGTTTGCAGGCGAACTGGTGCGCCGAATACAGAAAAGTGTCTCTGTAGCTTTTGAATAACCATGTCGGATGTGATGGTGGGCAGTAAATCGAGTTCGAAACAGTTGGAGTAGGAGTCAACTAGGACTAGGTAGTGTTTACCGTGCCATTCGAAAATGTCTGCTGCCAGCGATGTCCAAGGCAGTGCTGGTGGGGGTTGTTGTAGCAGAGGCTGTTTCTGTTGGTGTGGTGCCAAACTGTTGCAGATGGGGCAGGATGCTGTTCTGTCCCGTATGTACTTGGTCATCCCAGGCTAGTAAAACATGCTCTGTGCGTGGTCCAACGTGGCCTCAGTGCCTGGGTGAATGTTGTGTGCCTCTTTGTAGTATTCGTCTTGTAAGGATGATGGGATCACGACTTTGTGACCTTTAACAATGACACCGTCCTGTATTACCAGCTCATGACGGACTAGGAAGAACGGCTGCACCTCCAGTGGTGTGCTGGATTGTCTGTTTGGCCAGCCTCTTTTGATTATCGATGAGAGTAGCTGTAGAGTGCCGTCGGCGGCTGTGTGTTCAGCAGGCGTTCCGTGGGAACAAAGTCAACCTTGAGAACCGTAAGCTCATCGCATTCATAGGGATGTCGTTCACTAGATGCACGTGGTGCACGAGAGAGAGTGTCAGCAACGAGCATGTCCTTTCCTTTTTTGTAAACGATTCTGAAGTCGAACCGCTGGAGCTGCATCATCATGCGCTGCAGTCGTGCAGGTGCTGCGTGTATAGCTTTGTTCAAGATGGTTACAAGTGGTTGGTGGTCGGTTTCGACTGTGAAAGTGTTCCCAAAGATGAAATCCTTGAATTATGAGCAAGTGAAGACCACAGCTAGCAGCCCTTTCTCGATCTGGGCATAGCGCTGTTCAGTGTCCATCATGGTGCGGGAGGCATAGGATACAGGTAGTACAGTCCCATCGGCAGATGTTTGAAGGCAGGCTGCGCTCAGCCCGTATTGTGAGGCATCACAGGTTATCGTGACAGGACGCTTCAGATCGAAGTATGTCAGGGTAGGAGCGCTGGCCAGCTGCAGTTTAAAAAAATCGATTACCTCTTGATGCTGCTGGTACCAGGCCCATTCAGTGTCCTTGTGGGTGAGTTGTCTCAGTGGTGAACTGAGTTCGCTGAGATTCGATATGAACTTTCCCAGATAGTTCACCATACCCAGAAATCGTTGTAGGCTTAGCACGTCGGTAGGGGCTGGCATTTCTCGGATGGCTGCAGTTTTCTTCGGGTCAGGCTTAAGACCATCAGAAGTGAATACGTGTCCAACATATGTGACCTCTGGAACGCAGAACTTGCATTTCTTAGGGTTGAATTTTGGGTTAATCTCACGTGCCCTGTCCAGAATACACTTGAGGTTGTTGTCGTGCTCCGCTATGTCCTTGCCATAAACCAGGATGTCATCTACGATGATGGCACACGGGAGGCCTGTGAACAGCTGTTCCATGGTTCTTTGAAAAACCGCACTGGCCGAGTTGATGCCGAATGGCATTCTAAGAAATTTGAATCTGCCAAATGGTGTAGCAAACGTAGTGAGGTTCGAGGACTCGTCCTCTAGGGGTATCTGCCAGAACGAGCTTTTTGTGTCTAGTACAGAAAACACTGTTGCACGCCCGATTTGTGCCGCGACGTCCTCGACAGTCCTCATCGGAATGTGTGGGCGCTTGATGGCAGTGTTTAGGTCTCTTGGATTGATGCACACGCGGAGCTCGTTTTTGTCTTTCTTTTGCGTGACAACCATGGTGGAGACCCAGTCTGTGGGTTCGCTGATTTCGGCTAGTACACCCATGGGGACCATGTTTTTTAGTTCAATCTCGATTCTGTCTCGCATGGCATGTGGCACGCGGTGGGGGGCACGGACCGCTGGGTCGACGATGGGGTCAATGGCGATCTTATAGGTCGCAGGCAGCTTGCCCAGCTTGCCCTCGAACAGATCAGGGTAGCTTTTTATCGGGTCCTCAGATATAAGTAACTTGCGAACAGAGCGGTCGAAGGAGACTAGCCCTAGGTCCTGGCACGCATGGATGCCCAGTATAGTCACAGAGTCCGATTTTAGGATATAAAAAGTCAGATTTCTTGTGGTGTATTGCAGCACACATTTAAAGCTAGCTCTTCCAAGAGGATGCAGTACCTCTCCCCCACAGCATGTAAGGTAGAGCCATCTTAGTCAAGGTCTCATTATTTTTTATCTTGTTGTAGACATGCAGAGACATTACATTCACGCGAGCCCCAGTATCCAATTAGGCCTTCACAGGCTTGTTGTTAATTAGCATGGACATGGAGGGATCCAAAAGCTTACCAGCTGTGTGTGGGAGTGTATGCACAGTGGACTCTTCATACGAGCTAATTGGATCGTCCTCGTGGGCAGCTTCGAGCTGGTCCTGTGAGTCTGAAAATGTTTGGTCTTGTTGCAACAGATGCAGATTAGACTCTGAGCTGGAAGTTCTGTTCCCACGGGACCTGCAGCAAACGGCAAAATAGTTCATCTTCTTGCAGTAATTACATGGTTTGCCATTTGCTGGACAGAACATCCGTCCCTTGTTGTGGAAATAGTTACAGTTCGGACACCTTTGCGGCCGCTCATTGATAAATCCCCGATTAGTCGTTTGCGGCGGTTCATTCATAAATCTTCTGTTAGCTGTCGGTGTGGCTCTTTTTCTGAGTGTCAAACTGGTCACTTAGTGGAGCCACGATCTCAGACGTGCGGCAGGCATGCACAGCTTGTTCAAGGGTTAAGTCAGCATTCCGTAGTAACTCAGTCTTTAGCTTTTGATCTGTCATGCCGCTGACGAGTTTGTCCTGGATTAATTCGTTGGACATAACCCCAAAGCGGCATCGCTGAGCCATATATTTCAAATCACAGATAAATCTTTCAACAGGCTCATCGGGAAGCTGATGTCTCGCAAAGAATTTTGCTCTTTCTAAGATACGGTTTGAGGGTAGGTCGCATAGTTCCCAGAATTTACGCAGTAAGACATTGGGGTCACGCACAGTCTCAGCAGGTACAACTACCTGGTCGTTGTCGTCAAGAACGGCTTGCGCGAAGTCGAAAGTCTGCGCTCTCATCAGAGCCTCTGGCCCCGCCAGGTTTAATAGAAGCGAAGCTTTGACCGCATCTGGTTCATTGTGATGGACGAAGTTGATATAGTGTTTGTAGTCGATCTCGAAGAGCCTCCATCGTTCTCCGATGTCTGAATCGAAGATGAGCTGCGCTGGCATGCGGCACGAGTGAGCCATGGTGATACAAATAAAAACTGATAAAACGCAAATAAAACCCGATATACGGACGCAGTGGGTCACTTCATGCTGTCTGACACCATGTAAATGATTGATGTATCACAGGTCTAGAGTTTAAGTCATCTTTAATTGAAACACATAGTATAGCAGTACAGCAGGTTGTTAGTTCATCACTACCGCTTCCAAGACTACCTAATGTAGGAAGTGGGTGTTAATATAAATTTTACTTCGGAGTCATGTGAGTGACTATGTGAAGAACCCACCAGCCCGCATGCGCGTCATTACGTCTAACGCATGGCGCAACGACTGGCTGGAGGCGCGTCGCTCCTCTAGCGGTAAGTTTCAAACCTGAAGGTAAGTTTCGAACTTATATTTCAGGTTGTGCTTTTTCTTGCAGGAAGCTCTTTTATAGAGCTCCTGCTGAATGACATTCCGGGAAATCCCGGCTCCGCGGGGATAAACCCGGCTCGGGGAAACCCGGCTGCGGAGACCGCGGGGATTCCCGGCTCGGCGTGGGGAACCCCTGCTCGGGAAAACCCGGCTGCAGAGATCGCGGGGAATCCCGGCTTCGCGTGGGGAACCCCTGCTCGGGGAAACCCGACTGCGGAGACCGCGGGGATCCCGGCTCTGTGGGGAGACCCGGCTCGGCAGGCCGGTTGACTCAGACAAGTTCGGCTGTGAGGGTTCGCCTCCTGCAGTGGGGAGCATCCTGAGCATCTCATGGGAAAAAATGCTCCACCATGATATACTCCAAGGAACGGAGTCATATCAGCGTGGATCTCGGGGGCCCGCGGCAGCGCCTGGTGCAGGGTTGCATTATATCTCCCTCTCTGAGGAGGGGAGCGTAGGCAGTCAGTTTTAAGCTGACTCGCAGTTCGGTGGTGTTGGGGCGAACATTCCACGACACGCCAGCTGCGTGAAGAAAAAGGAGGTTTCTCCTACATAGGCATCCCACTGAGGAGATGCTCCATCCTGATATGGTCCGTGGAAGGGGCCATATCAGCGCAGGTCTTGTCGGGGACCTGCAGCAGCGCCTGTTGCAGAGCTGCATTATATCTCCCTCTCTGAGGAGGGGAGCGTAGGCAGTATGTCCGTGGAACATACGGGAGTGCATGCGTGAGGTTCAAGAACTCTGTCACGACATCAAGGGTTGCGATATCCATGCAAACGGAGGAGCTGCTGCAAGGAAGAATTGGCTTCCAGCCTATGGCAGAGTTTCCCCTCACATTACAAGCCGTCAGTGAATAGCGCTATCTGGGGAGACATTGGATGGCGAGGCCAGCAATGTCCAGCCGCCGAATTTTCTCCTTGGAGAAGACCTAGCCAAACAGGTAAAAAACCTGGATGAGGAAGTAAAGCTGTCGGACTAGTCAAGGTACCTACGACGAGCAAAAGCCTCACCGTTTCGGCGACAACACCCCTACGCCTCCATCGGCAGTAAGTGGTTCACTGAAACTGGTGGCAGCTTGAAAGCTGATTCTCTGGGCAGAGGTCTTTCAGGCCAAAGCCCAAGCCGGCCCTGAGGGAAAATGTGCAATCCACGCACCCCAGCAGTCCTATCCTCCAATTCAAGGATGGAATTAGAACCTGAGGACGGAAACGAACCCGCATCAGGGGCCGTTGGGCTTACCACAAGACCACCGGTAACCATGGAGGTAGGTGGGTCTGGTTCTTTCCGAAACACGGGGTGTGTGGACTTGGTAATAGATTACACTTGTTTTTGCACGAATGTCGACGGATAACTTCAGCTCCATTTATAACTGAAAAGATAACATCAGATCATTTTATGCTGCACAGTATACAAGGATTCCAAATTGAAGTTCCTTTAATTCATTGCCATCCATACAATATACACCAAATTGGACATCTATTCAGTCCAAACAAAAAGGTTTGGGTATACAAGCAGATATCCAAACAAGCGAAAGATGGATGATGTCGGATCACCCTTGATTAACTCACATTCACATGTGCAGTATAGACTTTTTAGAATGGAAAACTTTGTTACTGTCTAACAACTGATTTCCATAGGATACTTTATGGCATGCATCGATCTCAAAGATGCATACTATTCAGTTCCGATTCACAGGGTTCACCGGAGATATTTGAAATTTAGCTGGATGGGCAACGATAGCAGTTAAAGCGTTGCAAAATGGGCTAACTTCAGCTCCCAGGTTATTTACCAAATTACCAAGCCAGTGCTTGAGCTGCTCAAAGCTCAAAAATACATATTTATGGCCAACTGGATGATATTCTAAAAACGCTGAATCTTGCTAAATTAGCTGTTTCAGCCATAAAACTAACTTTTGAGAAATTGAGGTTTCTCATTCATCCAGTTAAATCTAAGTTGATACCAACTAGAGTTATAGATTGCAATTTACCTTTAACTCTATTAATTGTCTGTGACTCCGCCCTGGGGCAAGAGATTAGAATTAATGGAAGCTTGTAACAATCTTGTTGTTTATTCATCATGTGGCCAGTGTAATTGGCAATTTAGTGGCTGTTTTTTCAGCTGCGTGATTGGGGCATTTGCATTATCAGAACTTACATCGTGCAAAGGAGCAAGCTCTCAAATACCATGTAGGTCATTTTTAACAGACCTATGCTATTACCAGCTGAAGCTATAAAGTCACAACGATGGACAAACAGTATTCAGCATTGCTCCAGTATTTCTGGTCATTAAACCTTCAGTTATATTTCAAACTGATGCTAGTGTTCAAAGATGGGGAATTACTATCCCATCTCTAGTCACAGAGGCGGATGGGGTGTGCATGAGCTACCAATCCCTCAGTTATATGGTATCAACTACCTAAAGTCACTAGGTGCGTTTTATGGGTTAACGCTTATTGTACGAATATGCATATCTGCATGCTCAACTACAAGTTGACACACTACGATGGTGGCATATATTAATCACATGGGTGCAATCAAGTCAATATCCTGTGATAGTTTATCTAACCTAATTTGGCGTTGGTGTATCATCACGTAAATCAATGACAACACAGAATGGATGTTGGATCACAAAGTATTTAATGACATTGTGGCTCGATGGAACACCAAATATCGATTTGTTTGCATGTAGTCTCAATCACCAGTGGCAATAATATCTGGCATGGCGGCCATTCTCAGGGGCAGTGGCGATGGATGCATTCTCGCTACACTAGGGAGGAATTTTCTTTATGTCCTTCCTCCATTTTGCCTCATCAGTCGGTGCTTGCTTAAAGTTCAGCAAAACTCTGCCTCAGGCTTTTGATAGTGTGTGACTGGCCTACACAGCCATGGGTCTACTAATACTAGGGAATATAACAGATCCTTTTATGGCTGTTCCCAAACGCAGAAATCTACTGGTTTACCACGTGACTGGGGAGAACCATCCACTGCATGAGTGAATCAAATTGTTGGTTTGCAGACTATGAGAAGACCTTTCCTGGGGTACGGACTGTCAGGTTGTACGATGGATGTAATCACTGCGGCCTGAAGAGATAGTACCAAGAAACAGTACATCTCCTATATCAAGGAATGGAAAGGGTTCTGTTTACAGTCCAATATATCGTATGACATGGTACGTATAACAGATGTCCTGGAATTCCTCTCAAAGCTATATTTCACGAGAGATGGAGTTATAGTGCTATAAATTGTGCCAGAAGTGCCTTGTCGTCATACTTCCTGCTGGGGTCGGGACACCACGTTGTCGGGTCTCGACCTCTGATATCCAGATTTATGAAGGGTATCTTCATCTCAAATTCCCCAGGCCCATGTACTCGGAGATGGGATGTTAATGTCCTGCTGACGCTGCGTCGCCGGTGGGCTCCAGCTACATCCCTGTCCTTGGTCAAAATCACTTACAAAGTGGTCATCCTCATGGCACTGGGTTCAGCACAACAGGTCCAGTTGTTGCATAACTATGACTGGACAGGATGGTTACATGTGCAAATAATATCATACTTTAAGTTCATGACTTAGTCTTGCAGAGTAGACCGGGGGTGTCAGGTCTCAAACTAGTTTCATGGCATACCCCATGGACCTTTGGTTGTGTGTGTGGTCACACATCTACAACAGTCATTATGTCACCTAGAGCCTTAGAGGCTCTGAACTAGCAATGTTTGTTAGTTACAATAAACCTCATACGTAGGTATCAGTATAGACCATCCCCAGGTGATTAAAACGGGTTCTTGCTTGTGCAGGAGTGAACACTGATGTTTTCGAATCTCACTCCACCAGGGCTGCAACAACATTAGCAGCGAAGGTTATGGATGTTTCGCTGGACCACATCCTAGCAGCTGCAGGAGGGTCAAACAAGTGAATTTCCAATGTGTTATAACAAACCCATTGCCAGACCGGGGGTATTTGCCAACTCTATTTTTAGGTTCTGGTTTTTAATTCCTCCTGGATGAGTGGGATTACTATGATTATCATTTCGTCATTAAAAAGCATCAGTCAGCATGTTTACATTTATGTCATGCTTTATTAAATTTCACTCATCCCTGGTAAATTGATGCAATGTGTGACGCATGGATTCGTGTCCATGGCATGAACTCACAGAGCTTTGAAATCTTCACGTAGTCACTCACGTGACTTCGAAGTAAAATAGTAAGATTAAACGAGAACTTACCAGTTTGAAGTTTGATCTTTATTTTATGAGGAGTTACGATGAGGGATTACGTGCCCTCCGCTCCCAACCCTCTCTCATAAAGGTCAGCTGGTAGTTCTAGTTTCTCGAATCTTACTATATTCAGTTCAACAACTGTTATCTGTGATTTCACACCGCTGCTTTGAAGATTGACGCGCATGCGGGCTGGCGGGTTCTTCACGTAATCCCTCATCGTAACTCATCATAAAATAAAGATCAAACTTCAAACTGGTAAGTTCTCGTTTAATCTTACTAGTATACAGTAATGTGAGGTTAATGATGCTACTCTACTATGATTGGTTCACATGCAATAACCAATCTACAGGTATGAATATTGATTTCTCTAACTTCAGGTAGCCCTGGCATTCCCTCTCCCTCTATCCCTCCACCACCCAAGTCGCACTAGCTTCTTGTTTTCACCTAACAAACAGCTAACAATGGCCTGTTTTCTTTATCATTGTTACTTTTTTGCATATCTTTCATTCATCGTTCTTTATCTCTCTGCATCATCGCCTATATCTCTCGTTTCCCTTATCCCTAAAGGGCCTGTCCCACTTTAACGACCTAATTCACGACCTATTTTACTCGTGGACATTTTTCATCAGGTTAGAAAAACGCCCCGACCTACTTGATGCCACGAGTACCTACGACTAGCATCATGACCTACCTACGACCTCTTACGACCTTGTGACGACCATGCTGCGAGTATGAGTCAAGGGTAAACTCGGCAGAGGTCGTGAATTAGGTCGTGAAAGTGGGACAGGCCCTTAACCAGTCTGAATAAGGGTCTCGGCCCGAAACGTCACTCATTCCTTCTCTCCAGAGATGCTGCTTGTCCCGCTGAATTTCTCCAGCTTTTTGTGTCTATCTTTGGTCATTTCTACCCCGGGAGAAAGGTTTTGACTGTATATATGCTACTCCTTATTTTATACACTTTTATCAAGTCTCCCCTCAACCTCTGCCATTCCAGAAAAAACAATCCAAGTCTATCCCACCTCATCCTGTATCTGATACCCTCTAAGGCAACATTCTGGTAAACCTCCTCGGCACCCTCTCCAAAGCCTCCACATCATTCATGTAATGGGGCAACCAGAACAAAACACAATATTCCAGTCCATCCTCTCCCTCATGACCTTCATCCTCACAGCAATCTGTTCCTGAAATCATCCTAAGAGGAGGAGCATCAAGCACAACAGCAACCATTAGTGTTTCTCCCTGCCAACAACCCTGAGAGCAGCTCAGTTATGAGCTTTCATGAGTGAAGGAAGGGTTGAAGTGGCTGATAAAAGCATCTGTGGAATGTTGTGTAATATATGCAGGGTGAGGTGGAGCAGAAGAATACAAACATAGGATGTTTTAAATTTTCTGCAATATAAATAATACATTTGGTTAAAATGGAAAATCCCCATCTCAACATCCGTTGGAACAAAAAGTGGAAAAGCACCTTGTAAGCACTCTATATGTAGATTCACATGTACAAAGCTTAAAAGAAGAGACAAACAGTGCATGTATGTGTACATTCATTCACTTTAGTGGAGCTGTTGAGTACCATTTTGAAGGAAACTAAAGCATCATCAGGAAAAATTACACTGTTGGTTTTTGAGGAAATCCATCAAGGAATCTCATGGCCCTTTTTCTCTTTTCAGAATTCCTCAAATCAAAGGTTCAAAGGTTCAAAGGTTCTTTATTAGTCACATGCACCAATTGGTGTAGTGAAATGTGTATTGCCATTGCAGCACATAAAAAAGAAAACAACATAACAATAATAAAGAAATTTAACATAAAAAACATCCCCCCACAATGGTTCCCATTATGAGGGAAGGCACAAAAGTCCAGTCCCCATCCCCATGTCCACCCATAGTCGGGCCTATTGAGGCCTCCGCAGTCGCCACTACGGAGGCCCGATGTTCCAGGCCGTTCTCGCCGGATGATGGTGCTCCGGCGTCGGGAGAATCCTCACAGCAGCTTGGGAAACCTGGAACGGCCGTGGCTTCCGAAGCCAATAGGCCGCGCTGGATGGAGCTCCAGCACTGGCGATCTCGGCAAGAGATCCCAGGCTCCCGATGTAAAGTTCAGCACCGCCGCCCGCGGCTGGCCGCTCCACAGACCCGCAGCTCCGCGATGTTTCATCGGCGATCTTCAGCACACCGGAGTTCCAGCGCGGCGACCCGGGCAAGGCATCGCCTGCTCCACTCCGCGATAGCGCTCCAGCGCTGCGCCGCCGCCGAAGCCGAGGTTCTGGGCATCCCCTGGGCGGTCCACTGGTAGGCCGCGAGGATGGGTCGAAGGTACAGCCCGGAGAAAAGCCGCCTCTCCAACCAGGTAGGGACCCTAGAAAGCAGTTTCCCCCTTCCCCCCCCCCCCCCCACCCGCCACCCCCACATAAAAAAGACTAGAACTCCGAAAAACAAAAACTCAACTAACTAAAAATAAAAAAAAGAGATGAAAAAACGGACAGCTGCAGGCTGGGCAGCCATACCCGTACAGGACGGCGCCCCCAATAAATGAGGCTTTAATTTATTTTATTTTTATCAAGTTACACTGTCTGAAATGCTAATAATACAACACTCAGTGTTATTCTGCAGAGATCTCATAAAGCTTTACTTTAGGTTGCTGGCAGCACATACACTTTGGCAATAACACAAAATGCCTTAAGTGCTCATTATTCCAACATTTTTCAATTAATGGTGATGATATAGTGGGTGGTATTAAAGGATACACATCTAATCAATGCATTTTTGTTGATGGCAGCCTATCAGGTACGCTTTAAAATCTAATTACATTATCACCATTAAAGATCAATTTATCTTTTATTAAAATCTCAATGCAAGGTCCCTAAATCTCAGAAGTTATGTAAGTACTTGTCAAGAATTTGGATTGCAGGACTGCATTACTTTGTGATGTTTATGGGAAATCCTGTACCCTGCAACGCAAGTGTTGTAAGTATTATTACAAGACAGATGTTGGCATTATGACCAAGAGTTCATGGAAAGGATTCAGCATTTTAAGACTCAGCGGGTGAGGCAGCATCTATGGAGTGAAGGAAATAGGCAACGTTTCGGGTCGAGACTCTTCTTCAGACAGATGAGAGGGTGCGGGGGCGGGAAGAAGAAAGGAAAAGGCGGAGACAGTGGGCTGAGAGAGAGCTGAGAAGGGGAGGAGAAAGCAGGGACTACCTGAAATTATAGAAGTCAATGTTCATACCGCTGGGGTGCAAACTGCCCAAGCGAAATATGAGGTGCTGCTCCTCCAATGTACGGTGGTCCTCACTCTGGCCATGGAGAAGGCCCATAACAGAAAGGTCAGATTCGGAATGGGAGGGGGAGTTGAAGTGCTGAGCCACCGGGAGATCAGGTAGGTTAATGCGAACCGAGCGGAGGTGTTGGGCGAAGCGATCGCCAAGCCTACGCTTGGTCTCACCGATGTATAGCAGCTGACACCTAGAGCAGCGGATGCAATAGATGAGGTTGCAGGTGAACCTCTGCCGCACATGGAAAGACTGCTTGGGTCCTTGAATGGAATTAGGACATCTCTGATGCCCTGGTGTGGAACATCTCATCCTGATAGGATGGAGTCGAGGTATGTGGAAATAAGTTCGGTAGAACGATTTCGGTAGGATAGGTATATTTCCACATACCTCGACTCCATCCTATCCCCCCTGGTCAAATCCCTCCCTACCTATGTTCAAGACACCTCACACGCTCTTCGACTACACCAGGACTTCCGTTTTCTAGGCCCCCATTCCATCATCTTCACCATGGATGTCCAGTCACTCTACACCTCCATCCCCCACCAGGAGGGTCTTAAAGCCCTCCGTTTCTTCCTTGACCGCAGAACCAATCCCCGTCTACTGATACTCTCCTCCGCCTAGCAGAGCTGGTCCTTACCCTTAATAACTTTTCGTTTGACTCCTCCCATTTCCTCCAAATACAAGGCGTAGCTATGGGCACGCGCATGGGCCCTAGCTATGCCTACTTCTTTGTCGGGTACGTCAAACAATCTTTGTTCAAGGTGAACCAGGGCCCTCTCCCCAAACTCTACCTCCGCTATATCGACGACTGCATTGGTGCTACCTCCTGCACCCACACACAACTCACTGACTTCATCCATTTCACCACTAACCTCCATCCTGCACTCAAATACACCTGGACCATTTCCGATACTTCCCTACCGTTTCTAGACCTCACTATCTCCATCGCTGGTGATAGATTACTGACCGACATCCACTATAAACCCACTGACTCCCATGGCTATCTGGACTACACTTCTTCCCACCCTGCTTCCTGTATGGACTCCATCCCCTACTCCCAATTCCTCCGTCTACGCCGCATCTGCACCCAGGATGAGGTGTTCCACACCAGGGCATCGGAGATGTCCTAATTCTTCAGGGAATGGGGGTTTCCCCTCTTCTACTATAGATGAGGCTCTCACCAGGGTCTCTTCTATGCCCCGTAACTCTGCTCTCACTCCCCATCCCCCCACTCGTAACAAGGGCAGAGTCCCCCTTGTCCTGACCTTCCACCCTACCAGCCGTCACATACAACAAATAATCCTCCGACATTTTCGCCACCTTCAACAGGATCCCACCACTGGCCACATCTTCCCATCTCCTCCCCTGTCTGCTTTCCGCAGAGACCGCTCCCTCTGTAACTCCCTGGTCAATTCATCCCTTCCCACCCAAACCACCCCCTCTCCTGGCACTTTCCCTTGCAACCGCAGGAAATGCTACACTTGTCGCTTTACCTCCCCCTTTGACTCAAGGACCCAAGCAGTCTTTCGAGGTGCAGCAGAGGTTCACCTGCACCTCCTCCAACCTCATCTATTGCATCCTCTGCTCTAGATGTCAGCTGCTCTACATCGGCAAGATCAAGTGTAGCTTGGCGATCGCCTCGCCAAACACCTCCGCTCGGTTTGCATTAACCTACCTGATCTCCCTGTGGCTCAGCACTTCAACTCCCCCTCCCATTCCGAATCTGACCTTTCTGTCCTGGGCCTCCTCCATGGCCAGAGTGACGACCACCATAAATTGGCGGAGTAGCACCTCATATTTCGCTTGGGAAGTTTGCACCCCAGCGGTATGAACATTGACTTCTCTAATTTCAGGTAATTCCTGCTTTCTCCTCCCCTTCTCAGCTCTCCCTCAGCCCACTGTCTCCGCCCCTTCCTTTCTTCTTCCCGCCCCCCCACCCTCTCATCAGTCTGAAGAAGGGTCTCGACCCGAAACCCGAAATGTTGCCTATTTTCTTCGCTCCATAGATGCTGCCCCACCCGTTGAGTTTCTCCAGCATTTTTGTCTACCTTCGATTTTCCAGCATCTGCAGTTCCTTCTTAAACAGCTTTTTAAGACTGATAGCTTTGAGACAAATGTTTGAATATAGCTGTGGTCAGAGAAGTCCAAAAGTTGAAATGAGATTTGGTTGATTCCTGTATGACACAATGTTTATTTAAAGGACATTTTTATGTCAATGTTTGTGCTTCTGTCAGTTGTTCATGTTAAATCAAAAAGAGAGCTGTTTGAAAATGGTACAGCAAATTAGGATAATAC
The DNA here is from genome assembly GCA_038087875.1 of Malacoraja senta. Lineage (NCBI taxonomy): Eukaryota > Metazoa > Chordata > Chondrichthyes > Rajiformes > Rajidae > Malacoraja > Malacoraja senta. The sequence continues at coordinate 117,651 of JAXLNO010004720.1, forward strand.
ACTATACCTTATTAGGGCAAGAGAGGGTGTCGCCAGATTTTGGGAGAAAAAAAAACGTTCCCAAAGCTCGATAAGCATAAACTATTTGATTAATTTTGAGGTTAATACTGCAGTGGGGTGGATGGAAATCTTGGGGATCTTCTTTGGTCAATAATGCGCAGTCTTGTTGAGAGTGATGAATGTTGTCATTAATAACACAACAAACACTGTGTTGCAATATCTCATGCATGGGAATTACATAATGGAAAGCAATATCATTGGATTTGCTTGCAACAATCATTATCTCTGTGTGAACATAGGAACAATAAAGATTTTTGGATCCAATATCCTGTGCATCGTTAATCCCGTTAGAAAATGCTGCAACTACCATTTTGTCATTTAACAACCTAGCTGGACTGAGCAGATAGCATGATGGCATCCAATATCTTGGCCTCCTGCCATTCACCTCCTCATGATGGATGTCTTTGTGAACTGGAGCTGGCACTGGTTAAAAACAATCTCAAGTGGCTTTTGTCATTCATTTCACCAATTTTTCACCAATTATCAGTTAATATAATAACAAAAAGAAGGTTTTAAGACTGGTACAATAAACACATTTCAGTGAGTTGAGAGGTGTTAAGGAATCAGCAGGGTTATGGAAATTCTCAGGAGATTTTCCAAAAACCTGAACCATATCTGTACCACAGTGTAAATCTCCGTCTGCTCTCTGACCTCCCCTCCACTTTTACAAACCCTCAACAAATTCCCCTTTTTAATCAAACTTCCTATGATCCCTCTTAACCTTTCCATCAATGCTTTCACCTATTATATCCCTTTTATTTTAATTCCTGTTTATCAAGGGGGGCTTCCTCAATGCAGTTTTGACTTCCAACATTAAAATCACCTTTATAAATATTTTGTAATTGAAGGCAACACATGACACAGTCTAAACACTATTTACATCCTGTTCCCATATTGAGTAGATGGTAAATGAGTCATAGTTCCGCACACAAACATTCCTTTAATCTTAATACCTCCCACCATTATAATCTTAAAAATCAGCATGTCACAATGCTTTGAAAAGAAGCTATATTTGAATGCTTAAGAGATGAAGTGTACCCATAAATATGTGTTGTCACCATCATAAAATCAAGCTTGGAAATGCTGATTTTCTGAATGTTCGAGTACCATATGCAGAGATTCAAATGGAAGTATTGTTGGAAGCTAAAATAAAAACACGAAATGCCTAATACATTCAGCAGGTCAGGCACCATATGTGGAGCGGATTGCCCTTCATGTTGATGACCTTTCATCATTAGTGGAAACTGCCTACTGGTGAATGATTGTAGACCCATTTGACAATTCTTATAAACTCAGACCATAGATTAGGCCTGAACTTATTTTGTGCACTGCTGCTAGCACTCAACTTATCTTTTGGTGCTTGGTGGTGGCAAGGGTGATCAGAGTATTCTTTGACACAGCACTGTAAATTTATCCCACTGTTTCTAAAGCCTATAATCAAGGGCATCTCCTGAGTAAATGTCAATGATTCTTATATTCACCAACCTTTCAACTGCTGTGTGGAGTTAATAGTTACTAAGAACTTGGTTGAATAGACTAGATGTTCTAAGAAAAGTAAAAAGAAAGCATTTGGTTTTAAAGGCAGCTGGGTGTTTCCAGCTTTACCCAAAAGAATGGAAGAAAGATTGAAAAACAAGTTAGCCTGCTCCATTGCTGTTGTAAAGGGTTATAATTGGATAATCGATAAGCAAAGCCATTAATTGTCAATCTAAATATGGGAGACACACCTTAATTTCTTGTGAATGAAAGAGTGATGGAGGAAACTGGCAGCCCAGAGCATCTGACGATCAGGCTGTATTTTCAGTCTTCCCAAAGCAAAAAAATCTTCAGATGCTGAAAAAACAAAATATTGTCATATGTCCTAGATAGAACAATGAACAATGAAATTCTTACTTGCTGCAGCACAACAGAATATGTAAACATAGTACATTATATACAATATGATAAACGAGAGAGAGAAAATAATTACACACACACACACACACACACACACACACACACACACACACACACACACACACACACACACCACACACACCACACACACACACACACACACACACACACACACCACACACACCACACACACACCACACACACACCACACACACACCACACACACACCACACACACACCACACACACACCACACACCACACACACACCACACACACACACACACACACACACACACACACACACACACACACACACACACACACACACACACACACACACACACACACACACACACACACACACACACACACACACACACACACACACACACACACACACATGATTCCACCACTCACCCATTCCCCCAACGCAACTCGTTCCCCCAGCTCAATATTCCACCACTCATCCATAGCCCCCAACTGCGCAGGCGCAGCTCATTTCCCCTCATCCCCCAGCACTCCCTCCCCCTCCTCTTCATCCTCCCTCTTCTTTACCCTCTCCTCCTCTCCCCAATCCCTCCCTCACCCTCAGTCACTCCCTCACCCTCCCTCCATAACTCCTTTCCCCTCCCTACTGCCCACCTATCCCTCTATCCCCCCATTCTTCACCTCCCTCTATCCCCCCCACTATCCCTCCTCACCTCTCCATTTCCCTCCTCTCCCTCTATTCCCCATTCACTACCGCCCCCACTCCTCTCCCTCTATTCCCCCTCCTCCCCACACTCCCTCCTCATCTCCCGCACTTTCTCCCCACTCCCTCCTACCCCCTCCTCTCCCTCAATCCCCCCCACTCTCCCTCCTCACTTCCCCAGGTATTCCCCACTCCCTACCTTCCCCGTCCTCTCCCTCTATTACCCCCTCTCCCCCACTCTCCCTCCTCACCTCCCCAGGATCTCGAGGTTGCAACTCCTTTCCCCTGGAGCAGCAGCGGCTCTGGCTGTGGCCCACGATGGCTCTAGCCCGCGGCGGCTCTCGATGTGGCCCGTGGCGACTCTGGCTGTGGCCCGCGATGACTCTGTCTGTGGCCCTCGGCGGCTGTGGCCGTCCCCTCCGGCCGTTTCCGGCCGACTGGCTGTGTGGCTATGGCCGTGCAACACCGGGCAACGCTGAACGAGGTGGGCGCCACCGGTGAATGACAGGACAGGAGACCAATCTGTGTGCCGGTCACTGACAGGAGAATAGACCAATCTGCGCATGCGCATTTTAAAAAGATTTTCAAACCTTAATAACTTTGAAACTATACCATTGATTGGAACAAAACTTGGTGCACTTGAGCACAGGAGAATGTGGTGGAATATCGTAGCGCTATCTTGTACCATTTTTGCGCAAAGAGAAATAAAACGCAAACCAGAAGAGCACAAGATCAGAGTTTTAGTTATGTTTAGATAGATATACTGAACCAAGTGGGACCCGTTGGGTCCCTGGCACATGGGAGGCCTGGTCCCCCAACTCAACCCGTTTCCCAACGCAATATTCCACCACTCACTCATTCCCCCAATGCAACCCGTATCCCGAACGCAATATTCCACCACTCAGCCATAGCCCCCAACTGTGCATGCTGGCTCATTTTACTTCGGAGTCGCGTGAGTGACTACGTGAAGAACCCTGCCAGTGCGCCTGCGCGTCATTTACGTCAGACGCCTTGACGCAAACGGACGTGAGGAGCAGAGCTCCTCCAGAGGTTTGTAGTTTTTCAACTACAACATAAGTAGAAACTTTTTTCATGTTTTCCAGGTCCGTTTACTGTGGGTCTATGGGGATTTTTTCCACAGACGCCATGGAAAAACGGGCAGGGGGAAGAGGCGAGCGACACAGCCGACAGAAGTCGGGAAAGTCGGGAGTCTGCGGTTAGAGACCAACCGCCTCTAAACCCCGGTACAGTCGCCAGTGGTGAGCATAGCGACTGTGGACCTGGGGCTGGTGAAAACACAGTCAGCGCCTGTCGGGCAAAAGACAAAGTTTAAATCCCAACGGCCCACGGAGGGAGTCCCAGGCAATGGAAGTAGCTCCAGGGCTAGATACTGCTTTCGAGCGTATTGCCCAAATAGAAAGCCTTTTACATAGGCTGTTGGAGCAAAGTTCACTCAGGGAGGAGTGTACTGAAAGCCAAGCTGCTGGAAGCAGCTCAAACAGCTCCTGGTACAGGGCTAGATACTGCTTTCGAGCGTATTGCCCAAATAGAAAGCCTTTTCCATAGGCTGTTGGAGCAAAGTTCACTCAGGAAGGAGTGTACTGTAATCCAAGCTGCAGGAAGCAGCTTAACAGCACCTGGCTCAGGGCTGATGGAATGCACCCTCAGGGATGAGGAGTGTGCTACGGGTCATGAGATTTCAGACCCCGTCTCTGACGGTGAGGCTGTACAAGGCGATGAACGGTAGCTGCCATATGTTCCACCCCTGGCAGTAGGATTCGCTGCCCCGTCAGGGTCAGGAGAGCCATTAGGAGAAGAACTGGCCTCCTTAATAAATTACTTTGTTTACCATCAGCTGGAACAGCAGGAGATGTATGAGACTGCAAGAAAGCAGGAGACCCCAAGTAACTGTGGGTTGGTGAAAGCAGCAGCAGTGAACCAAATTATCTGGAATCAGTTGCAGAGAATATTAAAGCTGCTGGGTTCTGGAATAACTGCTTTTACCAGAATAGCACGTAACAGCCAAGAGATGACGAAGTTGCATCAGGAAGCACTGGGGTTGCTATGCAGCACCCACTTCGTGATCAATTATCTGAGGAAAGTGCTATACGGCCTACTATGAATCCGAAATTCGCAGCACTCTGCAAACCAAGTAATATACAATTACCCAACTTACTCTTTGGAGAGGATCTCGGGAGACGTATTAAAGAGTTGGAAGATGAAGCGAAAACAGGATTGATAAAAACATCAATGGTTGCAAAGTCTGTAAAGAGGAAGTATCCTTTCAGACGTCATACGGATCCTAGACCAGGACCAAGTCGCTCATCAATGCAGGGACGTAGCTGGCGGCCTGCAGCGGGAGTAAGGACCAGTGGTGGTGCTTCCGGGAGAATCCAGGGATCTCAGAATACTCAAATGACTCAAGAGGTAGATGGACCTGGTTCTCAGGGGAACATACTAACTGGATTAAGTCCAAAAGTTGGAGGCAGATTACGTCTCTTCTATAAACATTGGAAGAAGATTACTTCAGATGTGGTAATTCTGAATAATATACAAGGATTTCGAATTGAATTCAATCCAAATTATGATTTGCCTGTCCAGCATGTTCCTAGCAGAACTCTCCACTTTGCGAAGTAATGGAGGTTCAAGTTGCGCTTCAAAACCCTATATATAAAAGGTGTTATTGAATAATCAGTCTACCAAATTCACCAATTTGGGTCAAATATATTCCCTCGATCAAAAAAGGATGGAGGATGTTGGATTATTATAGACTTGACAAGTCTGAATCCTTTTGTTCAGTGTCTGTTCACTTGCAAGATATGAAGTATCTTAAATTTACATGGATGAACCAATTAGGGCAGTTCAAAGCTCTGCCTAAGGGGTTAACGTTCCCTCTCAGAATATTCATGAAATTGTTTAAATCAATTCTGGGGTTGCTGAGAGCCAGGGGCATGTACTATTGGCATACCTGGATGATGTCCTGATTATAGGAAGGACAAAACTGTCAACAGAAGCATTGGTTGCAGTTATAAAATCAAACTTTTGAAAGTTTGGGGGTTTCTAAATTCATCCAAAGAAATCAAGGTTAAAAACATGTACCTCGATTGATTATTTGGGGTTCACAATTGATTTAGCCCAAATGCAAATTACTTTGCCCAGTGAAAAAAGGGTGGAGTTGATTAAAGATTGCAGTAATCTGTTAAACGAGCAAAAACCTCTAATCAGACAGGTGGCTCGAGTACTGGGAAAATTAGTAGATTCCCAGCAGTCCAGTATGGACCATTACATTATCAACAGCTGCAGAGAATCAAAGAACAGGCACTGAGAGTAAATGCTGGTCATTTTGATAGAACCATGCAAGTAACAACAGATGCTGTTTCTAATCAGCAGTGGTGGATTCTACATGTCTCAAGCAGTTCAGGCAAAGTGCTGATTGAACAACCTTCCATGATATTACAAACTGATGCCAGTGCACTAGGATGGGGTGCAACTGACTTAACATCGAGCTGCGGAGGCAGATGGAATCAGGAAAAGTTAGTGTTACTGCAGACATGGGGAATTACCTATTTGGAGCTTTTAGGAGGTTTCTATGGACTCCAAGCTTATGGTTCTAACACAACTAAAAGGAAGGTTCAAGTTCAAATTAATAAACACAACAGTAGTTGCCTATATTAATGATATGGGTGGAATTAAGTCGGTGTCATGTGACAAAATGGTTAAATCAACTTTGGTCTTGGTGTATTGAAAAGAACATTTGGATTTCAGCTATCTATCTACCAGGTAGAATGAACATGATAGCAGACACCAGGTCACGAAAGTTCCATGATAATAAAGAATGGATGTTGAATCAAGAGGTATTCAATGATATAGTAATCAGATTTGGAATGACCGACATCGACTTGAATCATCAGCTATCGAGATATGTCTCATGGAAACCAGATCCAGGAGCAGTGGCGATAGATGCTTTCTCCCTACATTGGGGTGGTATGTTTTCATATATATTTCCACCTTTCTGCCTCATAAGGCAATGTTTGCTTAAAATCAGGCAAGATGCTGCTTCAAGGGTATTGGTAGTACCAGATTGGCCTACACAGCCATGGTATCCGTTGATATTAGAATTAACAACACAAATGTTGATGAAAGTCCCAAAAAAGAGTAATTTATTGCTGCACCCTGTACAGGGGAACAACATCCATTATATGATCGTTTGGATTTGTTGATTTGCAGGTTTTAAGAATGCCTTTTCTGGGACGAGGACTGTCTGAGCATACTGTGGACATGCTTACGGCAGCCTGGAGGAAGAGCACTCAAAAACAGTACCTTTCTTATATTAAGAAATGGGAAGAGTTCTGTGTACAAAAGAATGTGCAATAAAGTACTGCAGATATTTCAAATGTTTAGAATTTCTGTCAAAACTTTATTATGATGAAGGTCTGAGTTGTAGTGCAATTAATTCAGCCAGAAGTGCATTGTCCTCATATTTGGTTCTGGATTCAGAAAGAAACCCAATTGGGTCACACCCTATTGTTTCCAGACTAATGAAAGGAATCTTTAATTCCAAACCACCGAAACCTAGGTACGTGACAATCTGGGATGTAAGTGTGGTACTGAAACTACTTCGTGAATGGTCATCAAGTGTGTCTTTACCTTTGGTCAAGCTCAGTATGAAAGTATTCATGCTTATGGCATGAGTGACAGCACAACGAGTGCAAACACTTGGAAAATTACAAATAGACAGTATGGAAGTAACTGAAGACAAGGTTACATTCTATATCTATGACCTACTAAAGTAAATTAGGCCAGGTGTGACAGGATTTAAAATTATGCTAGCAGCATATCCAAATGATCCATGTCTCTGTATTAAGACATATTTATTACAATACATTGAGGTCACAAAGAATTTGAGAATACGGAAACTGGGTTGTTGATCACACACAAGAAACCACACAAGAGAGTTTCAATACAGACTATTTCCAGATGGATAAAAGAAGTCTTAACAGCTGCTGGTATTAACACTTATGTTTTTACGTCTCACTCGCCTAGGGCAGCAGAAACGTCGGCGGCCAGGGCAAAAGACGTCCCCGTCGACCATATCCTCGCAGCCGCCGGGTGGTCCAATGAGTTGATGTTTCAACATTTTTACCATCGGCCTATTGTTAATGCGGGGTTGTTTGCAGAAACTATTTTAAGTTCTGTGTAAATTCCTCTGGTTTAAAGGGAATCTGATTCATTTCATTATTGAAATGAATTACTGCATTTGTGGTACAAATGTTATTATGAATGCATGATTGATTATTCTCGCTCCGAGTCAATCAATGCAGTGAGAAGCCGGGATTGATCCACGGCATGAAATCACAAAGCTTTAAAATCTTCACGTAGTCACTCACGTGACTCCGAAGTAAAATAGTAAGATTAAACGAGAACTTACCTAAGTTTGAAGTTTGATCTTTATTTTATGAGGAGTTACGTAGGTGATTACGTGCCCACCACGACCCTACCCTCTATCATAAAGTTCAGATGGAAGTTCTTGTATTACTCGTTTTATTATGAGACTATATTACTTCGGTTGTTGTTTTTTGTGATTTCACACCGCTGCTTTGAAGGTTGACGCGCAGGTGCACTGGCGGGATTCTTCACGTAACCACCTATGTAACTCCTCATAAAATAAAGATCAAACTTCAAACTTAGGTAAGTTCTCGTTTAATCTTATTATTTCCCCTTATTCATCCTCCCTCATTGCCAGTGCAGATTGGAAGAAATCTTTCTCAAAGTGGGGTTTGTAAAGTTAAAAATGTGATAACTTGTAAAATATAACATCAATCCCTGTCACACAGGGGGTCTGGTCCCCCAACGCAACCCGATCCACCAACGCAATATTCCATCACTCACCCGTTCCCCCAATACAACCTATTCCCCCAACGCTATATTCTACCACTCACTCATAGCCCCCAACTGTGCAGGGGTGGCTCATTTCCCCTGATTCCACAGCACTCCCTCCCCCACCTCTTCATCCTCCCTCTTTTTAAACTTTAATCCAATTCCACTTCCCCTGCCTCCCCCAGCACTCCCTCCCCCTCCTGTTCAGCCTCCCTCTGCCAGGACTCGGTGTTCTGTGATTGCAACACTGTTGCAAATGAGATCCCATTGTGACATCATAGCTGTAACTGCCAGTGTTCAAGTCATTCTTTCTCAAACTGGATTTTGTAAATTTAAAAATGTAATAACTTGTAAAATATAACACCAATCTGAACAAAACTTGTTGAAAACACACCACAGGACAATCGTGAGTAAGGTGGTGCAAAAATTGTAGCGCTATTGTGTACCATTTTGGCATAATTTCAGGATCTCACTCACTCACGGATAGACATCCAAACAAACAACATGAGAGTTTTAGAGATAGATAGATAGATAGATAGATAGATAGATAGATAGATAGATAGATAGATAGATAGATAGATAGATAGATAGATAGATACACATACTACAAAAAACTATATTAGTGCAATAATAATAATAATAATAATAATAGTCTATTGTAGTTCAGAGTTTATTTGAGGTTGCAGTGTTTAATAGCCTGATGGCTGTAGGGAAGAAGCTGTTCCTGAACCTGGACGTTACAGTATTCAAGCTCCTGCACTTTCTTCCCGATGGCAGGGGTGGAATGAGTGTGTGGCCAGGATGGTGTGGGTATCTGATGATGCTGCCTGCCTTTAAATCCGTTCGATGGTGGGGAGGTCAGAGCCGGTGATCGACTGGGCAGTGTTCACCACTTTTTGCAGTCTTTTCCGCTCCTGAATGTTCAAGTTGCCGAACCAGGCCATGTTGCAACCAGTCAATATGCTCTCTACTGTACACCTGTAGAAGTTCGAGAATCCTCTTTGACATACCGAATCTCTGAAATCTTCTCAGGAAGTAGAGGCGTTGATGTGCTTTATTTATAATTGCATCAGTGTGCTGGGTCCAGAAAAGTTCTTCGGAAATATGCACGCCCAAGAATTTGAAGTTTTTTACTCTCTCCACCATCCCGTTGCTATAAACAGGATTGTGAGTCCTCATCCTTCCTCTTCCAAAGTCCACAATCAATTCACTGATTTTACTGATATTGAGAGCCAGGTTGTTGTGCTGGCACAATTTGGTCAATCGGTCGATCTCACTTCTATTCTCTGACTCATCACCATCTGTAATTCGTCCAAGATTCAGGATCAAGAGAGACCAAGTGACAAAATAAGTTGTGGTGCCTGAATTTACCCAAAATGTCCTCTATTCTGAGCTCACTCGTGGTCAGAGATCATGTGGTGTCAAATGAAAGAACATGATAAAAGTGTATCTCAAGAAAACAAGTGCAGAAATCACAAGTTAGAGGGAGAACGCCTCATTGGCACCACATCATTCAGGCAGTGGCCCACTTTGAAGGGAAATGTTATATGCTTGAAATGAAAAGAGGATGAGAAGGTAGGAAAGGTAAAGTGCCCCCTGCAACCAGGTAGCTGTCCACATAGAAAATGTCAGATTTATGGTTCAAGTGAATCACCTCATGATCCAAAAATAAATCTGGGGCATAGATCCCTGGAGTTGAGAGATCACCACCAATAATAATGACAAATATTATTCAGATGGTTGCAAGGAAAGAGGCTATTGTCCTATAGAGGGAAGTTTGGCTAGGATAGACCTGGACTTTCTGACATTTGGAAGAGGGGTGCTCTATGAAAGGTATAATATTTTAGAGGGCTCCCCTTTGCAGGTTACATGTTGATTTCCCAGTCAAGAGAGTCCAGAACAAGTAGTCATGGTCTCAGCATGAGGAGCTGGTACTCAGGTCCATGAAGAGAAATTTCGAACTGATGAGACAAACAAAGCTTTTGAATTATTTATCTTAGAGTATTTGGGTACTTGGACGGTGATTTTATTCAAGTATGAGATCAATTGAATAGTAAGATTAAACGAGAACTTACCAGTTTGAAGTTTGATCTTTATTTTATGAGGAGTTACGTTGGTGATTACGTGAAGAAGACCTGTCAGGGCGCCTGCGCGTCAATCTTCAAAGCAGCGGTGTGAAATCACAAATAACAAGAACGAAGTAATATAGTAACATAGTAAAAATGAGTAAATTTAGAACTGCCATCTGACCTTTATGAAAGAGTGTTGGGCGTGGTGGGCACGTAATCACCAACGTAACTCCTCTTAAAATAAAGATCAAACTTCAAACTGATAAGTTCTCATTTAATCTTACTATTTTACTTCGGAGTCACATGAGTGACTACGTGAAGATTTTAAAGCTTTGTGATTTCATGCCGCAGATACAAATCCCGGCTTCTCACTGCATTGATTGACTCGGAACGAGAAATAATCAATAATGCATTAATAATGACATTTGCATGACAAATGCAGTAATTCATTTATTTGAATAATAGAATTAACAGTATCCCCTTCAACCCAGGGGAATTTAAGCAGAACTTAATATAGTATCTGCAAACAGCCCCGTATTGGCAATAGGCTGATGGTAAAAGTGTTGAAACACCAACTTATTAGATCACCCGGCGGCTGCGAGAATATGATCGACGGGACGTCTTTCGCCCTGGCCGCCGATGTTACTGCTAAATCGAATGGAATGTAAAAACATCACTGTTAACACCTGCAGCAACCAAGACTTGTTTTAACCATCTTTAAATAGTCTGAACTGACACCATCTTGTATGGTTTTTCGTGAATGATAAACAATTTTGTTTTCATATTTCATAAGACCTTTTTTAGCCTCAATGTATTGCAACAAATATGTCTTAACACATAGACATGGATCCATGGAATATGCTAATATACACTCTTGAATCCTGTCACACCTGACCCTACTTCATTTGAGTAGGTCATAAATGTAAAACATAACATTATCCTGAGGTACTTCCATCCTGTGTATCTGTAACTTTTGTAATGTCTGCACTCTCTGTGTTTGTTACAAATGCCATAAGCATGACTACCATCATGCTGAATTTGGCCAAAATCAGAATCGTACCAAGAGTCCATTGATGAAGTAGCTTAAAACCACTCTATATTCCAGATTGCCATACCTAGCTTTAGAAGGTCTGGAATTAAAATTCCTTTCATTAATCTGGAAACGAAAGAACGAGACTCAACAGGATGTCTTTCCGACCCCATCAATAAAAAACGAGGACAATGTACTTCTGGCTGAATAAATCGCACTATAACTCAACCCCTCATAATAGTGTTGAGAAAACCTAAGATATTTGAGACATGTGCCGTACAACATTCAATATTCTTTTGTACACAGACATTTTTTCCCATTCTTTACATAATGGGAAAGCAGCATTTATAGAGTCACAACCTCAGATTCGCAAATGTACTGCTTTTGAGTGCTCTTCCGCCATACTGCTGTAATCATGTCCACAGTATGCCCAGACAATCCTCTTTTTAAAACCTGCAAATTAACAGATCCATACAGGCATATAACGGATGTTACTCTCCAATTATCAGATACACCAGTAAATTCCTTCTTTTGGGAACCTTTATCAGAAACTGTGTCATTAATTCCAATATCGAAGGGAACCATGGCTGCGTAGACCAGTCCGGTACCACCAGTACCCCAGAGGCAGCATCCTGCTTCATTTTAAGCAGACACCGGTTTATGAGACAGAATGATGGAAAATGCATATAAAAACATACCACCCTAATGTAGCGAGAAAGCATCAATCGCTACTGTCTCCCGATGTAGTTCCCATAACACATATCTCTGTAACTGGTGATTGAGTCTGGATGGAAAACAAGTCGTATCTGGCTTCCCAAATCTGACTACTATATCATTAAAATCTTAAGATTCAACATCCATTCTTTGTTATCATGGAAATTCCCGTAACCTGGTGTCTGCTACTATATTGAATTTACCTGGTAGATAAATAGCTGAAACCAAATATTTGTCAACACACCAAGTCCAGATTTGATTAGCCAATTTGTCACATGACACCGACTTAATTCCACCCATACGATTAATACATGCCATTGCTTTAGTATTGTTAATTTGAAGCTGAACATGCAGATTAGTTGTATTAACAACAAGCTTGAAGTTCATAAGCTTTCCAACAGCTGTAAAATGTTGATTCTCCATGTCTGCAAAAAAATAATGCCTCTTCCATATTCCATCTGTCCACAGATGGATACCATTTCAGTGGCACCAATCCTAGTGCACTGACATCAGTCTGTAAGACCATTGAAGGCTGTTCAATCAGTATCTTGATCAAACTACTGGAGACATGTTAAATCCACCACTGCAAATCAGAAGCAGCATTTGTTGTTTAACTGCATGGCCTATCAAAAAATGGCCGCCATGCATCCCAGTGCCTTTTCTTATTGCCTTCTGTAGCTGCTGGTAGTACAATGGCCCATATTGTATTGCTGGAAATAACACTAATTTTCCTAGCAAGCTGGCCACCTGTCTTAATTTAAGATTGTTGCTTTTTGCTTAATGCAACCATCAATCAGCTCTACCCTTTACCCTGGGTAAAATTACTACCATGTCAATTGAATCAATTGTGAAATTAAAATAATCAATTGTTGTAAGTGGCGTTAACCTTGATTTCTCTGGATGAATTAAACGCAAAACTTTCAAAAGTGGATTGAACAATTGAGAGAGATAACTCACTAATCCAGCTAAGCCATCAACATCTGTCCTTAGACTCTAATTAGCCCCAAAAATTGGTTTTACCAATTTAGTGAAATTCTAGGAACTGAAGTTAACCCATTAGACAGAACTTTGAATTGCCATAATTGTTTATTCAGATAAATTTCAAATATTTTTATCTTACAAATGAACAGACACTAAGTAATATACATCTTTCAGGTCTATAGGTACCATATAACATCTTTTGAAATAAGTTGTTTGGCAGTCTCAAAGTCTCCATTTTGAAGTGTCTATACTTCACAAAATTTTAAAGACTTGTCAGATCTAAAATACTCCTCACCTTTTAAGGTTGAGAAAATTTAAACACAATTTGGTGGTTTTGATAAACCAACCTTTCAATTACTTGTTTATAGACAAGTTTTCAAATTCAGCTTGAACCTCCATCACTTCTTTTTGTGAAATTGGAGTGTTCTGCTAGGAACATGCTGGATGGCAAATCACTATTTGGATCGATTCAATTCGAAACCTTTGAATAATACTCAGAATAATAAATCTGAAGTAATTTGCTTCCAATATTTGGCTGTTTTTGCATTAATATGTTCCCATGAGAACCAGGTCCACCTACCTCCTTTGTCATCTGAGTGACCTGTGGTCCCTGGCTCCTGGCAGGAAAAAACCCACGCTTTTTCGTGTTCCCGCTGCAGGACGCCAACTGCGCCCCTGCTTCAATGGTCGACTTGTTCCTGGTGTAGGCCCAGGATTTTGTATGATGTCTGAAAGGATACCTCTTCTTCACACACTTGCCGACCATTGATGTTTTGATCAACCTTGCTGTTTTTGCCTCATCATCCAACTCTTTCCCACGTTTCGTGAGGTTTTTTCTCTGAAGAGTAAGTTGAATGACTGCACATTGCTGGGCTTTACAGAGTTGCTGCAACTTGGGGTTGATGGTGGGCCGAATGGCATACTTCCTGAAACAATTCATCTCGAAGTGGGCGCTACATAGCAACCCTAGTGCCACTTGATGCATCTCCATGCCTGGCCTCCATCCATTGTTCTTGCAAAAATGCAGTTGTTCCTCAACCCAGCAGCTTCAATATTCTCTGCAGTTTACTTTTCTTAGGCTGACTTGCCCTCGCCCATCTGACCCCTTATATCTTGGTTCACTGCTAGTACTTTCAGCAATACGCAGTTCCTTGAGGTCTCGTGCTTTTTTGGCATTTTCATCCATCGTAAGCTACTGGAGCTGATGGAAGACACAATAGTTGATCGTAGAGGCCACTTCCTCTCCCAGTGGCTCTCCTGACTCTGACGGGGCAGCGAATCGTACTGCCAGGAGTAGAACATCTGGCAGCTGCCAACTTCGCTTGTATCGGCCTCACCGTCAGATTCAGGGTCAGAACTCTCACAGAGCAGCGAATCGTACTGCCAGAAAATAGAACATCTGGCAGCTGCCGTCTTCGCTTGTATCGGAAAACTCTGCTGACCCTGTGCACGCGCCTCATCAATGAGGGTGCTCTCAAACAGCCCTTTGCTAGGTGCTGCTGACCTGGCTTCTGGAGCATGGCTTTAGCTACACTCTTCCCTGAGTGTGCTTTGCTTGAGTAACCTGTGTAACAGGCTCTCCATTTGAAAAATCCGCTCAACAGCCCTGGAGTCGAATCCTCCTGATCGAACTCCTCTTCCGTGGGCCTGACGGACTTGAACTTAGCCTTGCGCCCCACTGGCGCTGACTGTATTCTTTTAAGACCCAAGTTCACAGTCGCTACGCTCCCAGCCGGCGACTGTACAGGGGTCTGAGGCAGCTGTTCGCCGACCGCAATCTTGCGACTTTCTACCGGCTTTGCCACTCGCCTCTTCCCCTTGCCCGTTTTTTCCATGGTGCCTGTGGAAAAAATCCCCACAGACCCACAGCAAACGGACCCGGAAACTTCTGAATTTTTTTTTCTTACCTTGTAGTTCAAAACTACATTTCCACTAGAGGAGCGCTGCTCCTCACGTCCGTTCGTGCCAATGCGTCTGACGTAATGATGCGCAGGCGCCCTGACGGGTCTTCTTCACGTAGTCACTCACGTGACTCCAAAGTAAAATTTGGGGTATTGAGTGAATGAAGAGAGACAGCAATAGGGCAGAACAATGAATGAGTAAAAAAAACCCTAAAGGACACAAAGTGCTGGAGTAACTCGGCAGTTCAGGCATCATCTCTGAAGAAAGACACAAAATGTTGGAGTAACTCAGCGGGACAGGCAGCATCTCTGGAGAGAAGGAATGGGTGACGTTTCTGGTCGAGACCCTTCTTCAGGCTGATGTCAGGAGAGAGGGAGGTACATATATAAGGAAGTGTATAGACAAGGAAGTGTAAGGTGTGAAAACAGATCATCTTTGGGTAGAAATGGGTTTATCTGACAGATACTGGTTCAAAATAATACTAGGTTAAGGTTTTTAACTGAAGATCTAAATTATCTTTAAACTCCAAACAAATGTAGGAACAAATACAGTGCATGATACATGACCAAAGAATGAAAAATCTGGAAGGGAGATGGAAATGCACCAAAAAGACAGCAAAGACAGTAATTACCTTAGGCAAGGCATCCTGAAAACTAAGAGGAGAATTTTAATAGGATTGGAGTTAGCCAGTAGGTAATGTTGCACTTATCTTACAGCTGCCCAACCTTTGAATGTTTTGCAGTAAATGAGGTGCTGTTGCTCCCAAAGATATGGCTACGGTACAAAACATATGGTGTTGTATGAAAGAGCATGTTCAATAAACCACATGGCATACTAACATCCCATTCCTCATGTTTTATCAGAGAAGGCTATTCTCTGATGGGCCCCACAGATATGAGTCTAATATCACTGACTGCCACATTATGTTTGTATTTTTTTTAGGGCAGGTGTTCAGTGTCACGGTGTCATCTTTAGGCTTGCACCAGAGACTAGAGTGCAAAATTATGGGTGGAAACTGTCTCATGCAATACTGAAGGAGTGGTGCACTGTTGGAGAGCAATCGTTGCAGATGTTAAGATGACTGACATCAAACACATAGGATGTAATTCCTGGTGTTCTCGCTTATGTTTACTTCTCAATAATCATCATTAAAGAATATGGTTAATATCAATATCATTGATTGTGGGAACTTGCATTGCACAAATTGCCTACCAAGCTTCTGTGACTGTTCTTTATAACACCTCATTGCTCATAAGGTATATCCAGGGATCATGAAGTGCTACATAAATGCAAGTACTTCTTTTACATTGACATAGCAGCAATATTAATTAGCAGATTAATAAAAAGAAAAGTGATTAATGGTTTACATCATGAAGCTGGCTACCCTTGTTAAATGAAAAGTCAAAATAATCTAAGAAGATCATATCATGCGATATGAGCAGAATTAGGCCATCCGGCCCATCAAGTCTACACCGCAATTCAATCATGGCTGATCTTTCTCTCCCTCTTAACCCCATTTTCCTGTCTTCTTCCCATAACCTCTGAGACCTGTACTAATCAAGAATCTATCTATCTCTGCCTTTAATATATCCACTGTCTTGGCTTCCACAGCCTTCTGTGGCAGAGAATTCCACTGATTCATCACCCTCTAACTAAAGAAATGCCTCCTCATCTCCTTCCTGAAAGAACATCCTTTAATTCTGAGGCTATGACCTCTAGTCCTAGACTTTCGCACTAGCGGAAACATCCTCTCCACATCCACTCTATCCAAGGCTTTCACTATTCTGTACATTTCAATGAGGTCCCCCTCATTCTTCTAAAGTCCAGCGAGTACTGGCCCAGTGCCGCCAAACCCTCATCATATGTTAACCTACTCATTCCTGGGATCATTCTTGTAAACCTCCTCTGGACCCTCTCCAGAGCCAGCACATCCTTCCTCAGAATTCTGAGAAGAATAATTCTAATAAACAATCTGAATCATTTACTTTGTTTTTTTCCCCTTACACAGATGCTATCTGACCTACTTACTAAGTGTTTTCAGCATTTTCTGTTTTTATTTAAAACAATGAATTTTTTTGAAGTATGTAGATCCCTTCTGAACAGATGTTCTTGGTTGCATTTAATTTCGTGGCTGATTCGTCGCTGTTGAGACGGTTACTACTTCAGCTGTAAATCTCCGTTCTTTTTGAACTGTTGTCCTTTATTTTCATGATTTTGATTGGTATCGTGACCTTTTCTTGCAGACAGCAACATGATAAAAAATTCAGGTTCTCCGTCATTTATATTCAACATTGAGCATTGAGGTTTCCCGGTGATGGTCAATTGTACTTGGTGAATTGCATTACCATGACAACTGAGAAATATCTGAAGATCTGCACAATACTCCAGGAGTGTATACTGGCTCACGGCTGCTATTACTGCACAATAAAATGCTTAGCAAGAAAGTGGAAATAAGATGATGTCTAAGAATAATCAGTGAGACTAAAAACACTCATCATTGTTAAAGAAGGACCAGGAGCAGATCAGTGGTACAATTAATAGACCTGCTGTCTCATGCTGTAGCATCAGCAATCCAGGTTCCATCCTAATCTTAGGTGCTGCCAGTTTGGAGATTGTATGTTCTCTCTGAGTTCAGTTTCCTCCCTGGTTCCACTGATGTGCTGTTTAGTAGGTTAATTGACCACTGAAAATTGCTCCTGGTATGTCAAAGATAAATCAGTTACTATCTGAATATGGCCAGTTAAATTTGTGCAAAAGAGATTCACTAGTACGTTGCCTGGAATTGAAAGCTTTAATTGCAGGGAGAAATTGGATATTGTTGGTTTGTTCCCAAAGGAACACAGGAGGCAGAAGGGTGACATTATAATTTATAAGATTATGAGGGGCATACTTAGGAGAGATAGTCAAAGTCCCTTTTCCAAGGTAGAGAAGTCTGAAGCTAGAGGGCATAAGTTTAAGGCTTGAATGGAGAAATTTAAATGGTGAACAAATTATAAAACTGTTGGAAATCTGAAATAAAAACAGAAAAATGCTGGAAACCCTCAACAGGTCAGGCAGTAAGTGTGAAAAGAAAAACAGAGTTAATATCTCTGGTAGATGACAACACATGGAACAATATGGACGTAATATTTTGCCTTGAAAGTACATTTCATAATGATATTTATTTCAGTGCCACATGATTGAAAATGTGCTCGGTCCAGAATTATAAGGTCATAATAGGAGCAGAATTAGGCCGATCGACCCATCAAGTCTACTCTGCCATTCAATCATGGCTGATCTTTCTCTCCCCCGAACCCCATTCTTCTGCCTTCTTCCCATAACCTCTGACACCCATACTAATCAAGAATCTATCTCTGCCTTAAATATATCCACTGACTTGGCCTCCACAGCCTTCTGTGGCAAAGAATTCCACAACTTCATCGCCCTCGGACTAAAGAAATTCCTTCTCATCTCCTTCCTAAAAGAACGACCCTTAATTCTGTGGCTATGACCTCAGTCCTAGACTCTCCCACTAGTGGAAATATCCTCTCCACATCCACCCTATACAAGGCTTTCACTGTTCTGTACATTTCAATGAGGTTCCCACTCATCCTTCTAAACTCCAGCGAGTACAGGCTCAGTGCTGTCAAACGCTCATCATATGTTAACCCACTCATTCCTGGGATCATTCCTGTAAAACTCCTCTGGACCCTCTCCAGAGCCAGTAGATCCTTCTAAGTACGAAAATCACAGTTTCTGAGCCATTTCGGTTTATACCACCAATCTGAACAAGAACTTCCCAATATCAGATGTGCATCACATTTTTGATATTTCAGTTGAACAATAATAGTGGACCATGGATGAAAAATTATACTAAACTGCCATGAGGGAGAGCATTGTTGACCACTCCCAGCAAAGCCCCATATTTACCTTCTATCCTTTTGGCCCTCCCCTTGCCTCTTCTACACACATTGCACTGAAAAATCTATGACCTGATCATCCCAACCTATTCATCTTTGTCCCTTCACAACTTTCCCCTCCACCCTCCTGAATCATTTGGGCCTATGACCCAACCAAGTATCCCCTGAGCCTCATAATGAATACATTGATCCCCAAACATTCCAAGTCACTTTTCCATTTTCACCCATCTGCACACTCTGCCCCATTCTTGCTTTTCAACAAATCCTCACTAGATCTAAGTTCTGAACTTAATCAAATTGACAAATACCTTACAAGTTGAATGCTACCCAAGGCCCATCAGGTGAAGATAAGATCATAAGATCAAGTCAGTTAGGGGTTGGTAGAGATTATCCTGGGAAAGGTCATGATCAAATGGGGATTCGTTGGGGGGGAAGGAATATTATCCTGATCATGAGTGTGATGTTATTTGTAGAGTTCTGACCATAGTGGCCACTGTGGTCATGGAATCACAGGAACACATAAAACATTACCGGCCATTGATGGAGGTCATTGAGGGTCTGATGATGGGATAGGAGCATCAGAACAATAGTAGGAATGGCATTTTCTGTTTGAGTTTTGGGGAATGTGCTAAGTGTGAGCAAGTAGTGCTCTTCGCTCATGGATCATGCCATTCTCTCCATCTTTCGCCTTTTGGCTTCCCCAAGGCATGGATATTTATATCCATTCTTGGGAAAACCAAAACATACTGATATGAATTAAAATGTCTAAAATAAAGACGAACAACTTAATTACAATATTTAAATGACAAACCCACACCCAGCATGGAGGTTTTTCACCAACCCCTCTTCTGCGAAGTTAAAAATATAAATGAATAGGCTTGAGATGACTGGGTTGTGGCTTTTCTAGGTATGATACAATACTTACCTTCAGCGGCGCTACAATTCTGCCACTGGCCATGTGCGCGATTTTGGCGCCTTTGAGGGGGGGGGCGGGGTTAAAACGCGGGTTTCTCCTACCTTGTTCTGTATTATATTTCGTTGGAGTGCCAGCGTTTGCTGAAAAATCGTTCCGACGGGCGTTTTGTGTATTTTTTATTTTTATTCGATCGACAATGTCAGCGCTGGAGTTATTTTAAAATCAGCTTCGAAAGCCATCAACGCCGACAACGGGGACGGATTTCACGCACGGGACAGGTAAATGAAAGCAGTTTATTTTTTTCTATAAAAGTGCTTCTTAAGAGGCCTTTAATTCACATTTTTAAATGCGAAACGGTGATTCTTTTCCCCGAACTAACAGCAGAATTTTTCATGCCGATACGGGGTTAAATTCACCGCAAATCAACGTTCCAAATGATCGCGTTCCAGAAAACCCCACTCGCAAGATGATTTAAATGCCCATTAATTTACAGGTATTAAACATTAAATTCCTTCCATTTGGGCTGTAAATCCATGATAATGAGATTTAAAAATTATGTTATATTGTGAATTCTTGTGTGAATGTTATTTGGACACATAGGCTATTAAAAATGTTAATCTATTCTTAAGAAATTGATAGATGTTTAGATCTAGTAATTGAATTTTGTAATTAGCTATAATTAGGTAACTAACTAATTATATGCTTTAATTTCATGTCATCTAAGTAAGATTGTTTCATATTTGTTTCAGAATGCTTCAATCTATAATAACTGAAAATTTATTTCAGTTCTCTTCATTTTTAAGAAAGTTATGGGCTTTTGACTGTCCTCGATCACAGCTTTTGTGTTAAGTCAATGGAAAAGCAATATGGAACAAGATGCTAATTTCCGAGTATGAAAATGGCCATAACCTTTTTAATACTGAAGATATGAAAGTGAATTAGGTGTCAAATTAAACTTCTTTTTATGCTTTATCTGATGGGATAAATTACAGACTTTATTTTTAAAATCTCAAAATTTTGTAACATTGCTAGCTTTTCAGATATTTTGAATTTAGTTTCAACCCTCAGCAGCCTTGTTTTTGGAAGCTAATGATTCAGACCTCTGTTAACCAGAAATAATGTTCAGGGGAAGGCAACATGCCAATATGTTGTTCATATGGAAATCGATTTGTAATAACCACTGTATCATTGGCAATGTGTAGGTATTAGAAGCAGCAAATGATTATTGCAGGCTGCTATCCGCAAGGTTTGGGCCAATACTTTGTTAAGAAAAAATACATTTATTTCAAGCTATTGACTGTTTGATGAATAAAGTGGTATATTTTGTCAGTAGAAGTCAGATCGATCAATTTAAAATTGATATTTTTGTGATATTTTGTACCAGGTCAAATTTAACTTTTTTCTTAGATTCCCGTCAGGAGAAAGTTTTATTTTTCAATTCTCGACGTTTCACTTGCTCAAAGTAACCAAATGTCATGCTTTAGAAGTGCAGGGTGTTTTATTATTTTTCCATAAGTTCATTCAAGGGTTTCTTAATTCAATGTAGTCTAAATTTTGTGATAGTAATCTATCATTGGCAAAATTGTTAATCTATTCCTTTGCAACCTTTAGTATTTTCCAAAAGTTGGCAGCCCTAGTTTCTATCTCCATTTATGAATAAACCCAGGAAACCACATAAGGCACCATCCCAATTTAGATCAATTAATCATAAGCAGAGATCATTATTTGAACTTTGCCGTATCCTTTACAGTCACCACTTTAAACTCCAGGAAGGGCGAAAAATAGCTTTGGAAAAAAAACAGCTATTTTATATTCATTCAAGCGATGTGGCTGCCATAGTAACACCTGCATTTATTGTCCATCGCTAATTGCAGGTCTTGTAAGAAAGCATTTAAGTCAACCACATTGGTTACACTGAAGAAGGGTCTTGACCCGAAACGTCGCCAATTCCTTCTCTCCATAGATGCTGCCTCACCCGCTGAGTTTCTCCAGCACTTTGTGTCTACCTTCGATTTTACCAGCATCTGCAGTTCTTTCTTAAACATTTCATCCACTCCACTGCGAAATCTCCTCAAGGTATGTCTACTTTGAAGAAGTTCTCCTCCTCTCTCCGCAGAGAGTTTAGCAACATCCTCTCTCATTGCTCCCCCTCTGTGATTCCTCCTTGCCTCCGACTCTACGACCACGTCTTAACCCAGACCCGAAAAAGAATCTGAAGAAGGGTCTCGACCCGAAACGTCGCCAATTCCTTCTCTCCACAGATGCTGCCTCACCCGCTGAGTTTCTCCAGCATTTTGTATCTACCTTTGGTTATACATTGGCCAGACCAGATAAGGAAGACAAATTTATTTTCCAAGGATCTCAGTGAACCAAAGAGGTTTTAAATTATTGTGAATTTGCCATTAATTAACATTTAAAAGAAAATCAATTTTTATTTCATTTATTTAAACGACTGAGCTGCCATGGAAGGATGCAAACATATCTCTGGATCATTGGTCTTGAACTCTGGCTACTTCTCCAGTAACTTATCCGCTGCACCAACTGTTACTTTAATTCCAGTTCCAAGTTAAATCCTGATCGTCAACTCCCATTTCCTTGTGGCATAAATAGAAAAATATTATCATTTTCAACCTTCTTTTCCTCCCAGATGTCACATAATATTCTGTATTTGGAGGAAAACTAAAATCTCTTCCCTAATTAAACCAGGACCTTGTCAACTTTGGGTGGGTATCCTAACCACTCGATCAGCAGAGCAGATTAACACACCTTACTGCAGTTCAGGTTAAATACTGATGCACACAGTCAGGTCTGAGAGTTAAAATGGCCAATGTTTATGTGGCGAGTGCACTTATTTCTCATTCAAGAAGTCATGGATTCAAAGCTCCAACTTCATGCTCTGATGTATCATGTGTCCCATTACATGCATTAAATCCTCATTCAATAGAAGCTGTGTTTTGATCTCTTCTACTGCCATCTGAAAGTGAAGTGCAATGGGCAGTGATTAATATGTCGCAGATAAACAACGTGATTAAGTATTGATTGCTTCCATTTTCTTTTCAATAATAATATTAGATTGAGTTTCCAGCCACCTTTTTCAGTTTACAGAAGAAGGACAGGAAGTGCTTCCTGCTCATTGGTGGGGTAAAGGGGGCTTTTCCATGTTTTATTCATCTCTATCCACATATTTAGGTGATTTATCATGCTGGCAACTAGAAATTTGTTCACAAAACTGAATAAACACCCCTATGCTGTTAAAAATAAGCTTAACTTGGACAAAAGCAATTCTACACACATTCCCAGCAGCGGAAGTGCCCATTAGGAAATACGTCACCTTGCAATTTGACAGGATTATTTTTTTTTGCAGCATTAAAACTTCCCCAGTCAATGATAATGAAATGGACAGAATTTATCTGTAGTGATTTTCAATCATATTGGACAAAAATGTACAACTCTCATTTACTCAATGAACAACCAGGTTCTTTAATCTTTCTACCCTGAAACCATGCTTTTCAAAGACCAACTTTCAAACTGTATTGTTTCTCATTACAGTGACTTCCTCTAACATCAAATATGACCTTCAAGATGCCCTGGACTGCTTTGTCCATAGAGGCTATGCACAATCACCCCAGCTAGACTCAGAGTTGTTGCATGCTGCTGCTGCTGATCTGTCATAATTTACAGATTTCTATTTAATACAGTTGGCTACTAAAACTCAGGCTGAAGGACAGGAGACTTCTTCTACTTTTCCTTCGGCTCACAGGAGCATGCAGAGTAGGGACAGGCATTTGCCTGCCAGTAGCTTAAGAGTATTTTGCTCAAATGTCAACATAAGAAAACAAAAGAAATGCGATTCCTCCTAATAGAAAAATCAGACCAATTCTTAACGAGTTGGTCTCCATTTGTCGTCTTTTTGGAATCATATGGTGCAACATAATTGTAGAAACTAACTGTTTCAGGACTGGGTGGGGGATGGTCAAGATTATAAATAATGATCTTATTTCTTTTTATTTGTATTTTTTATTCTCTTTTTCCTACTTTCTTTTCTTCAACTTTCTTCTTTCATTCTCTTTTTTTCTTTTTCACACACTATATATCTCACGTTTTTCTATTCTTTATTATCTAATTTCTTTTTCTTATTTTTCTTTATTATAACTTTAAAAAAATAAGAAGATGTACATAAAATGTATTATGCAAATATATATTAGGCACTTTGGTGCCATATGAATGTACTCACTTCTAATAAAATAAAATATAAAAAATAAAAAAATAAAACAAAAGAAAAATGCATAAGAGAATCAAGCGTGTGTGGAAATAGTGTCATGTCTGGTATTGACATATTTGTTTAAGTCTCTGTGCAGAATTAAAGTTGCTTTATGACAATTGATTTTGAAAAGAATAATGCTTCCATTAAACAGCAGCCTGATATTTTCACAAAAAATGCTTTTATTAAATGCGTGTCATTTCCATATGTGTAATGGGGAAGATTGTTTAATATTGTTCCAACATCTCTATGGGATTGTTAATTTTGCCAAATTGCAGAATTTGCTACAATGTTATTTAAATATACCACATATAATTCTTGGCATCAGATGGATTGGTGCCTGTACCGTTGGGGTGGTGGTATGGTTCAACTGTCAGACTAGTTAGGTCCGAAGAAGGGTCTCGACTTGAAATGTCATGTATCCATGTTCACCAGAGATGCTGCCTGACTCGCTGAGTTACTCCAAAACTTTGTGTCTCTTTTTCTGGAAACCAGCATCTACCTTTGTCCAGGTTTTTACATGTTTCCATTTTCTCTTTCACTGTTAGAACAACATATTTCCACATTGTACTTTTACGGGGACTATTCTGATCTGACATAGAGAATAATTGGGATAAATGCAGTACAGTTTATGAAACCCGATTGGAACCACCAAATCTTGTGCCTGCTTTTAAGTTAAAAATATTTGACTAGACCCTTGTATCTAGCCAGGCCATGCTTCTTTCAGTGTAATTATAAGTGAAAATTCCTTCCCTGTTGCAGCACTTTTGTGTGGACTGGTTAAAAAGTCAAACTATTAGGGAGACAGTCTGTCCACCATATTCCCACTGGATATTTCTAAGAAATTTGACAATTAAAAAAAAATGTTAAGTTGAATTTGGCGTGCTGGGTTCCAATGCTGTCTCACATCACTCTGAAGCACAGCAGCCTCCCTTTAGTCACTCATGTGTGTGGAAGGCTGTAGGAAGACCGCTGTGGATGGTTCCAGTTGTGTGGCAGGTGTCATAGTCATATAGCACGGAAACAGGCCCTTCGGCCCAACTTGCCCATACCGACCAAGGTCACATCTACACAAACCCCACCTGTCCACATTTGGTCCATATCCCTCTAAACCTTTTCTATCCTTGTGCCTGTCCAAATGTCTTTAAAATGTTGTTCTAGTATCTGTCCCAACTACCACCTCTGGCAGCTCGTTCCATATACCCACCAACCTCTGTGTGGAAAAGTTGCCCCTCAGGTTCCTATCTTTCCTCTCTGACCTTAAACCTATGTCCTCTAGATCTTGATTCCCCTACTCTGGGTAAAAGACTCTTGTGCATTCACCCTATCTATTCTCCTCATGATTTTATACCCTAGGTGCTTCCAATTGTGTTTCATAAACTGCACTGTGTTTATCCCAATTATCTACTGTGTCAGCTAAGAATAGTTTCTGCAATGATACAATGTGCAAATATGTTTTTCCAATATTAAAAGAGAAATGGAAATATGTAAAAACCTAGACTAAGATGAAAATCATAATGTCTGATGTAAGAAATCAACATTAGTTCTTCATTAAATCACAAAGTGAAAAGCTTAAATATTTCTTGAACTAAGAGAGCGATAAAATATAGTTTGGCAATTCATTTGAATGTGATACGCAGAATAATAGTGTGATGTACAGTAATGTTTATTGATCAATTTTCATAAAGCTGGCACATTCATGCAACCATGGATGCTTGATGGCTGAGTGTCCACTGCTAGACTTGTATTCATAACAAGTCCTGAGGAAATTGTTGATTTGCATTTACTGATAATACAAGGAATTCATTAAAATGCTTTGTTAGAAAATAAATCTCCCAAATATGTGTGTAATTCATTATTAGCAAAAAGCTCCCCTTTGCTGTTATTGAGAATCAGATCTCTCATTGTCTTTAATGTTTTTACTCTCAACTATTCAAAATGCACACAATGAACACGTATTCATAGTAAAGACACACCTTAAGTACACACAAACATATTCTAACCACATTCATAAGAATAATGGCACATGAACGTGTCTTCACCTTTTCTTCAGTGCTCCTCCCCAACAATGCTCCTTTTACCCTCCATTCTATGGACCTCTTTCCCTCGGTTTCTTCCTCCTGGTCCCTTGCACTAACCACCTCACTCAGTGTCCTCCCTTTGCTTTCCTTTGCGATCCTTCCCCATTCACAACCTCTTTCTTTTTCCTTTCAAAGGCCTTAACAAAGTCCATATAGACCACATCAACCACATTATCCTCATCAATGGACTTAGTCACCTGCCTCAAAAAATAAAATTAGTTAAACAGGGCTGATCTTAAATAATCCCTCTCCATCAGGTGCAAAATAATCCTTTTGAATTATTTGTTCATATTTTTCCCACTGATGTTAGACTCTCCTGCCTACAATTTCCTGGATTAACCCTGCTGCCTTTTTTGACCCTAGTTCTGTAATCGCTGTCCTCCAACCATGACATTTTGCCTGTAATCAGAAAAGATACAAAGCTTTCTGTTAGAACTCTAGCAATCTGGCAGAGATGGAGGGGGGCAGGGCTGTAGAGGGTGCCTTCATGTGGAGGACTGACAGCAGATTTTAGGATGATCCAGAGGTTCTGGGGTCAGGCAGCACTGGTGATCTTGATAATTGATTATGTCTAAGTCCAGAGGACGTTAGTTCTGCAGGTTTCTGGCTTTGAAATCCTGTATCATTGTGGATCGAGTTCCGGGTCTGATAATAGATAATAGACAATAAATATTAGACAATAAGTGCAGGAGTAGGCCATTCGGCCCTTCGAGCCAGCACCACCATTCAATGTGATCATGGCTGATCATCCCCAATTAGTACCCCGTTCCTTCCTTCTCCCCATATCCCCTGACTCTGCTATCCTTAAGAGCCCTATCTAGCTCTCTCTTGAAAATATCCAGAGAACCGGCCTCCACCGCCCCCTGAGGCAGAGAATTCCACAGACTCACAACTCTCTGTGAGAAAAAGTGTTTTCTCGTCTC
Source organism: Malacoraja senta (assembly GCA_038087875.1). Taxonomy (NCBI): domain Eukaryota; kingdom Metazoa; phylum Chordata; class Chondrichthyes; order Rajiformes; family Rajidae; genus Malacoraja; species Malacoraja senta. The sequence continues at coordinate 144,952 of JAXLNO010004720.1, forward strand.
CGTTCTAAATGGCTTACCCCTTATTCTTAAACTGTGGCCCCTGGTTCTGGACTCCCCCAACATCGGGAACATGTTTCATGCCTCTATCGTGCCTAAACCCTTAATAATCATATATGTTTCAATAAGATCACCTCTCATCCTTCTAAACTCCAGAGTATACAAGCCCAGCCGCTCCATTCTCTCAGCATATGACAGTCCCGCCATCCCGGGAATTAACCTTGTAAACCTACGCTGCACTCCCTCAATAGCAAGAATGTCCTTCCTCAAATTAGGGGACCAAAACTGCACACAATACTCCAGGTGTGGTCTCACTAGGGCCATATACAACTGCAGAAGGACCTCTTTGCTCCTATACTCAACTCCATTTGTTATAAAGGCCAACATGCCATTCGCTTTCTTCACTGCCTGCTGTACCTGCATGCTTACTTTCATTGACAAATTCTGAAATGTCACCTCTCTCCACAATACTGAGTATTTCCAGCATTTCTAGCAGTCAAGAGATGTTGGTGGGTTGGATTGGAGGCTAGGATGATCTTGGTTATGTGATTTTGTTTTTGCAAGCGGAGGAAGAACAGTTCCAAACTACAGCGGCACTAGAATGGTGATCCATCACACTGTAGTATGTGTACACTGAGGAGCGTTCAGCTGATGAGGAGAGTTCAAGTAAAGCAGGGATGAGTATTCTGCTGATGACAAATGAAGGATTGGCATCAAATAATGGGAGGCTTGGGTTGGGAGCATTGAGGACCTATTCCGGGTGCCAACCTATCTGGGGTTATTCTGAGCCATCAGGCAATCCACATTAATATTCTAATGCTGCCAATCTAGTTTCTGGTCTGAAGTTTATTTTCAAATTCAAACATAGTTTATTATAAAATTAACAATATTGTAATAAAATATTTAATAATAATATTGAATTAATTAGGTTTACAAAGGCAATTGCATACAAATGAACACCTGTGGCTTAATTAGCCTGTTTTGATTTTTTGAAGATATTTTCATATGTAATGACACAAAAGAAAATATTCATGAAAAATAATGCATAGGAGAGAAAAAGAAAGAAAAATAGAAAGAAAGAGAGAGAGCATCCATTTGTTTTTAAGCTCAAAATTTTGTGAACTATAAATGAATGACCAAAGAAATTTGATAATACTATACCAATACCATACCGGGTATCATAAATTTTAATGTCACACAATGTGTTAATAAAGTGTTGCCCACTAGACTGGTTTCAGCAAACAATGCCTGACTTCAAGTTCCCCGGAGCAGGACACAAAAGCAGCTTAATTCAAAGTCAACACCAGGAGGCAGTGGGAATCTGTATTACACCGACAGAATATGCCAGAGATACCCAGCAGGACTGGAAGCATTTGTGAAGAGAGTAAGAGAATCAATATTTCAATTTTTCATCAGAGTACCGGACAACCTGGGGCTCTTGAAAACAGAGTTAAGGGCCTGTCCCACTTTCACGAGTTATTCACGAATTCTCCCGAGTTTTCCCCTTGATTCAAACTCGCAGAATGTTCGTAACGAATCCGTAGGAGGTCGTAGGAGTTCGTAGATATATCGTAGCGGCTCGTTATGCTAGCCGTAGGTACTCGTGGTATCAGGTAAGTCGGGACGGTTTTTCCAGCCAATAAAAAATGTCCACGAGTAAAAAAATGGTCGGGATGAAAGAAATTGCAACTTTTTACTCGTAAGGAGGGCATCAAAATAGTCGTGGGAATTCGTAGACATACTCGTAGGAGTTCGTAAGAGTTCGTGAACATAGTCGTGGAAGGTCGTAGGAGTTCGAAGATTACCAAGATCTTGATTTTTTTTTAGGTCCTTTAAACTCGGCAGAGGTTTTGAATTAAGTCGTGAAAGTGGGACAGGCCCTTAACTGCCCATCCCAGGGCTCCAGCTAGGATTGTGATGACCAGTGCTGGATCTCCAGCTTGCTGAGTATTGTGCAGGGATCATTGGGTATCATATTCATGGAATGCTGGGTTGGGGAAATCAAGATTGATCCATGCACCTTCTTCTTCTTAGACAGTTCCTTGGGGTTGAGGGTGACTCCCACTTTAGTGCTGTGGGTTCTGGGCTGGATGATGAGATCTATGCGGGACCCAAAGACTCAGTCACAGCTGGAGTGTGCAGGTGGTGAGGTGGTACATTCCTTTCGTTGTTTCCACTGTCCCTCTGTGTGCTCCTGATACTTGGACTGGAGACTCAGCCCAAAGGCCCCTTTTCCATTTTGAGTGCTCATGAGCCAGGAATTCCTGTGGAATAATGGGGGAAAAGGTCTTTGAGAACTTTGTTGAATCTTTTCCTTTGTCTGCCTGGCAATTTATATACATGACAGATGGTCTATTTCTGGATTTTTATGTCAGGTTTGCAAATTAAGTGGACTCCTCAATGGAGGGGGAAGAGGGTAACTGAGCTCATTGCTGGGATGTGGATACCAGGAGAGTATACTGAGATTGGTTTGTTCAACTTGCCAATGGATCTGGAGGATTTTGCAAGGACAGTGTTGTTGGCACACCTGTGGTGCTTTTAGAAACTTGCTGCAGGTTGTCCCTGTATCTGATGAATATAAGGTCAGGGTTCACTACTGCCTGGTAGGCATGGTTAATTTCATCTTTGATGTTTGCCTTCACCTCAGGTGTCCCTGAAGAATATGAAATAGTGCATGTTTTCTAGGGTCTTAGCAATCATATTCATTGTTGGAGGGTGGTATTACACAGCAGGTGTTTTATAGATGTTTTGCTTTGTTGCATTATTTCCCCTTAACATCTTTGAAGTAGTTTTATAATGGAACTTGATGCTTAATAAGTAAGCACAAATTTATGTAGTCTGATTTCCCACAACTTTTACATGCATAGAAAGCTCAATAAATGATCGACCAGAAGCTGGTAATGTTCGGAAATAGCTTTGGTCTATTTTTAGGTCTTCAGCCTTTCCTTGCTCTGTTCTCTTCCATTACCGTTGTACACCTAGCCTTTCAGCCATGCTCTCCCAAGTACAGTATATTAGAGTCATAGAGTGTTACAGTGTGGAAACAGGCCCTTCGGCCCGACTTGCCCACACCAGCCAACATGTCCCAGCTACACGAGTCCCACCTTTGGTCCATATCCCTCCAAACCTGTCCTATCCATGTACCTGTCTAACTGTTTCTTAAATGTTGGGATAGTCCCTGCTTCAACCACCTCCTCTGGTAGCTTGTACCATACACCCACCACCCTTTGTGTGAAAAGGTTACCCCTCAGATTACTATTAAATCTTTTCCCCTTCGCCTTAAACCTATGTCCTCTGGTCCTCGATTCACCTACTCTGAACAAGTGACTCTGTGCATCTACCTGATCTATTCCTCTCATAATTTTATACATATCAATAAGATCACCCCATATCCTCCTGCGCTCCAAGGAATAGTCCCAGACAACTCCACCTATTGCTATAGCTCAGACCCTATAGTCCTGGCAACATCCTTGTAAATCTTCTCTGTACCCTTTCCAGCTTGATATCTTTCCTATAACATGGTGCCCAGAACTGAACACAATACTTTATAGGCGGCCTCACCAACGTCCTATACAACTGTAACATGATTTTTGCTAATCATATTCTCACAATCTGGTTACAGTGCAGAGTTTCCGTGCAGAACTGTCGATTTCAAAACCAGGCTTTGCACCTATATGCTCGTTTCTTGTTGGGAAGGACCAGCTTTTCTGTCTTTGTGAAGTGCATGGCCGTCCGAAGGGGGGGTGCGTTAGGTGCGCTCGCACCCCCCTTTTTTTCCACAGAGTAAGAAAAAATCCAGAGAAAAAAAGAAAAAAGAATTGTAGCGCAATCAGCGTTTCCACTTTGACGGAAATCGCACGAAATTCTGGTTCCGGCCCGCTGGATGATTTGGGAGAAAAAAATGCGCAGTTGGGGAAAGCCGGTGATGCATAGCGACGCAAAATGTTGCCGTCTCTCCGTGCGTGCGCAGTGGGCCCAGGCGGGATCAGAAGACCATTTGCACTCCACACATTCACCTCGATGCCTCGTGTCTGCTCCAGGTAAATAGTGGAATATTGCGTTGCAGAAGGGGGAGTCTGTTTTTTATCCTCGGTGGCAAACTAATCCGGCCCGCGGGATGATTTAGAAACAAAAGGGAGTGCCCATTTCTCCGGGCCCTGGGGGGGGGGTGCGGTATCTGCCCGCCCGGTCCAGCATCTCCATCTCGCCTCCCCCCCGCCATGGGTCCTTGCCTCTCTGTTCCCCCCCCACCGCTGGGCCCACGCCACCTTCACACCCCCCCCGCCGCGGGCCCTCCAACACTGCTTGGGAGGGACAAAGAGGGGGGTATGTGAGAGGTGGAGGGGGAGAGAGAGAGGGTAAGAGAGGAGAGAGAGATGGGAAGGGAGAGAGGTGGAGAGTAGAGGGAAAGGGGGATAATCTTTAATGAGATTGCAAAATTAAGGTAGGTTTTAGAGCTATTATATTTTCTCCTCATGAATAATATCAAATAATATCAAACAATTGGAACTGCTTTCTTTTCCTTGATAACAATACTGACAAATATGAATTCCATAGTTTGTGACTCTTTTTGCATCATATTTTTAATATAATTTGTATATTACAAAAATCTGCATGTTTTCAGGGTCATCATGGATCTGTCCGCAGTAATGCAGCAGTTCGTTGATGATGTTGCTGCTGAAGAAGCTAGGCAGAAGATGAAGATCTCCTTGGTGCAGTAAAAAACAAAGGTTAGGAGATGGAAAATATTATCACCAATTTTATTCAGAGCTAATTGTGATTCTACTCCTTCCATCTTATAACAAAAGTACTTAACCAATTTTAATAAGTTTAGTATAAAATATTTGGAAATTTATAAAATATATATTTTAATGGGATTATTATATACAGATGTAACATTTCCATTTCGAGGTCATTTCGAAGCCAATAGCCTAATCGTTAAAGGATTAATGGACACTGTATTGCATAATACATGTTAATCATAACATGAAATAAATCCATAGCATTATCCTGTATTATTTCAATACAGCAGATAGTCTGAAGCATACAGCGGCATCCTGCAATGGAAGATCCAAAAGAAAGAAAACTTCACACACAAGGGCCGCAGTGATCCCCAAACGAATTACTTCGTATTTCTCAAAAGGTAAATTACATCACATTTGTATTTGTTTTAACCCGTTGATGCCATAAACATTTTTTTTGAGGAGCCAAAAAGTCCTTCTTTCATCATTCACATTGGCAGCATATTTTTCTTTTTTCCTTATATTGATACATTACAAAGTATTACAAATGAAAATACAAGCATTTCCATTTAAATTCTCTATAGAACATGGCCAATTTTCAATTATCAATGACCAATTATCAAAATTGTTGCCAATTTTATAAATTACTGATCATTTTGCATTAAACAAGATCCTGTGAGCATATTTTATATTGAACTTTGACAAATGTGGGCTCAATTTGTGAAGAATTTTGTCTCTGTTAATCTTCTAAACGTTTTATGATTCTACATCATGAGTTCTTACAAGAATTGTGAAAACTCCACATATATGCAGATTTTTGTGTCAATGGGTTAAAGAAGTAGCCTATCAGTAAAATATTTTTTGAATACATGTAATGTCTTAAGTCCTGTTAATGATAATATTGGCCAAATAAAATATGTCACAAAATGGAGAATCTCTGTATTTGCAAAGCCTGCTTGTCCACTTTCTGTGAAAGGTTGCAAGCTGTGAGTCACGCTCCAAGGAGTCTGGACCCTAGATGGAAATTGAGGATAAGGCGAGGTCCAGATGTCTTTCCTTTTGTTTATATGTATGAGGGTTTTGCAGAAGAGCTAAAAGGTGTTGCATATGCATGATTAGGATTGGTCAGATAGGGGGTGTTGTAAAGTACTGTTAATTATGTTGCAGAGTATTTGTGCTGTTATCTTGTGAAGTGTTCAAATTGTTTATACTACCTGGAGAAATGTTTCTATTCTTTTGTAAACTGTCTTCCTGCTAGAACTTTCTGTATAAACAATGTAATGGTGTATTTTGTGATTGGGTTAGGGAACTGTCAATAACTGTAATATAATCAAGATTCAAGAGAGTTTATTGTCATGTGTCCCAGATAGGACAATGACATTCTTGTTTTGCTTCAGCACAATAGAATATTGTAGGCATAAATAAATACAGAACAGATCAGTGTGTCCATATACCATTGAATATATATATACACACATAAATAAGCATATAAAGTGCAATAGGCTATTAAAGTTCCGATTTTTGTTTGAGTTGAGTTTAATAGTCTGATGGCTGAGGGGAAGAGTTGTTCCTGAACCTGGATGTTGCAGATTTCAGGTTCCTGTACCTTCTACCTGAAGGCAGCGGGGAGATGAGTGTGGCCAGGATGGTGTGGGTCCTTGATGATGCTGCCAGCCTTTTTGAGGCAGCGACTGTGGTAGATCCCCTCGATGGTAGGGAGGTCAGAGCCAATGATGGACTGGACAGTGTTTACAACTTTTTCCAGTCTTTTCTGCTCCTGGGCGCACAAGTTGCCGAACCAAGCCACGATGCAACCAGTCAGCATGCTCTCTACTGTGCACCTGTAGAAGTTCGAGAGAGTCCTCCTCGACATACCACTCTGTAATCTTCTCAGGAAGTAGAGGCGCTGATGTGCTTTCTTGATAATTGCATCCGTGTTCTCGGACCAGGAGAGATCTTCAGAAATATGCACGCCCAGGAATTTGAAGCTCTTGACCCCTTCCACCAGCGACCCATTGATATAAACGGGACTGTGGGTCCCAATCCTACCCCTTCCAAAGTCCACAATCGATATTTGTGATTGGCTTGTAGGGGCTGCCCCCCCCCCCCACCTCTAGCTTCGCGCATGTTATTCGTAGGTAATCGAGGGTAGTCGAAGGTAGTCGTAGATAGTCTTTAACATAGTCGAAGGAGGTCATCTACATAGTCGAAGGAGGTCTTCAACATGACTTGTTTTTCAAACTCGCCTAAACTCTTCTAAACTCGCGAATTAGGTCGCCGCAGTGGGACACCCCCATTAGGTATCATATAGGAAGTTTGTTTGTGTTTGGGAAGAATGAAGAATTAAGGGCCTGTCCCACTGCAGAGACATAATTTGTGAGTTTAGAAGAGTTTAGGAGAGTTAAAAAAAAGTGTCATGGTCTTGTTGCATTGCCGAAGTAGAACACCTCCTACGACCTCCTTCGACTATGTAGAGAACCTCCTACGAATATGTAGAAGACCTCCTTCGACTATGTAGAAGACCTCCTTTGACCTCCTTCGACTATGTTGAAGACTAGCTTCAAATAGCTTAGGGGAAAATTGGACACTGAATAGTGGAGAGTGAAAACGACCACCTTCGATTATACTAACACTGCCTTCGACTGCCATCGATTACCTACGAATAACATGCTGACCTACTACGATCTACTTCGACTAAACCTACGAGTTTAAAAAATATCGATTTTTTTTTTTTTCCCCATGACGACCAATTTTTACTCGCGGACAATTTTCAGCATGCTAAAAAATACTCCTCGACCAAACTGAGGCCTCAAGTATGCGGGAACTTCTCTCGAGCATGAAGGAGAGTTACATAGACCTCCTAGGACCATGTGTCGGCCATGCTGCGAGTTTGAGTCGAGTGCAAACTCTTCTAAATTCGCAAATTATGTCCCCGCAGTGGGACAGGCCCTTTAGTTGATCCAGTGCTGGACTCGGTGTTTTACTGAACTAGACTAAGGGGTAAGCTGTAGGTTCATAATTACATTATATGTGACTTGCAATCTGATGGAGTTTGTGTAGAGTACTCTCTCACTCTAGATATGACCTGAGAGGAAAGACCATGACCTCTGACTTACTTATGAAGAGTCATGTGTATGGTTATAGAGTTTATGCTTATAATTGTTTTTTTATTTTATTTCAGGACCAAAGGAGGTACCATTGCAAAAGGTTGACTGTGATGAAGAAATTCTAAAGCAGACTCCTTCATCCTCTCCAACTTGTCTGCCATCTCCAGCCACTTCAAGTGCCATGCCTCCCTCATCAGCCAATATGCCATCCGGATCCATATCTACATCTCCTGCGCCTGGATCAACAGGTAGACAGCCAGTACCATCTGTGCCCGTATCAACAGGTAGCCAGCCATTACTACCTACGCCTGGATCAACAGATAGCCAGCCATTACTACCTACGCCTGGATCAACAGATAGCCAGCCATTACTACCTATGCCTGGATTAACAGATAGCTAGCCAGCATCTCCTGTGCCTGGATCGACATGTACCCAGCCAGCACCTCCTGCACCTCTGTTCAACAGCATTAGTGACATTAGTACTCTCCTTAATTCTACCACAACCAATGAAGAAGCCACTATCACTTTGCCCATAACTTGGACAAAGTGGTGACTAGGCTTGCGCAGTTACATTCTTGCAAAATGGAAATGGAAAAACATGATTTATGGCTAAATGGCAATATATGCTGGCCTGCCACGAGTGTCGTCGCCTGCATCACTACACCAGGACTTCCATGAGCAATGACAGCAAAATACAACTGCAAAATGTGATTGGCATGATGCTGCCAAATCAAGTCAAGTCGTCAAGTCAAGTCGTCAAGTCAAGTAGTCAAGTCAAGTCGTCAAGTCAAGTAGTCAAGTCAAGTCGTCATGTCAAGTCGTCAAGTCAAGTCGTCATGTCAAGTCGTCAAGTCAAGTAGTCATGTCAAGTCGTCATGTCAAGTCGTCAAGTCATGTCGTCATGTCAAGTCGTCATGTCAAGTCGTCATGTCAAGTCGTCATGTCAAGTAGTCAAGTCATGTCGTCATGTCAAGTAGTCATGTCAAGTCGTCATGTCAAGTCGTCAAGTCATGTCGTCATGTCAAGTCGTCAAGTCAAGTCGTCATGTCAAGTCGTCAAGTCAAGTCGTCAAGTCGTCAAGTCAAGTCGTCATGTCAAGTCGTCATGTCAAGTCGTCATGTCAAGTCGTCAAGTCAAGTCGTCAAGTCAAGTCGTCATGTCAAGTCGTCAAGTCAAGTCGTCAAGTCAAGTCGTCATGTCAAGTCGTCATGTCAAGTAGTCAAGTCATGTCGTCATGTCAAGTCGTCAAGTCAAGTAGTCATGTCAAGTCGTCATGTCAAGTCGTCATGTCAAGTCGTCAAGTCAAGTCGTCATGTCAAGTCGTCAAGTCATGTCGTCAAGTCAAGTCGTCAAGTCAAGTCGTCATGTCAAGTCGTCAAGTCAAGTCGTCATGTCAAGTCGTCAAGTCAAGTCGTCATGTCAAGTCGTCAAGTCAAGTCGTCATGTCAAGTCGTCAAGTCAAGTCGTCATGTCAAGTCGTCAAGTCAAGTAGTCAAGTCGTCATGTCAAGTCGTCAAGTCAAGTCGTCATGTCAAGTCGTCATGTCAAGTCGTCAAGTCATGTCGTCAAGTCAAGTAGTCATGTCAAGTCGTCATGTCAAGTCGTCAAGTCAAGTCGTCAAGTCAAGTCGTCAAGTCAAGTAGTCAAGTCAAGTCGTCATGTCAAGTCGTCAAGTCAAGTCGTCAAGTCAAGTCGTCAAGTCAAGTCGTCATGTCAAGTCGTCATGTCAAGTCGTCAAGTCATGTCGTCAAGTCAAGTCGTCAAGTCAAGGTAAGTCAAGTTTATTTGTCACATACACATACAAGATGTGCAGTAAAATGAAAGTGGCAATGCCTGCGGATTGTGCAAAACAACAGAACAGGTGCTCCTGAATGTATATTGCCATTTACCACTACTTCTACTAATGCAAGGGCATTCGTTGGCCTTACCCTATATACCAACCCTGGTTCCACAAACAGTGCAAATCCTGTCATGCCACCCCCCTTTTTGAAAAGCTTCTTTCGGGCCTGAAGTATATACATCTACAATGTGTAGTTAAAGATAATTGACTAAAACAAGATGCACATGTTTTCGCAGCTCCCTTTGTCTCTTAGTGATTCATGATATTCTTGACACCAAACAAAATAAAACACAAGGAAACACAAGGACATATGGAAAAGGAGCAGGAGGATGCCGGATAGCCATATTCTACAGTTTTGTGACAAGATTTGGCTGATTTTCTACTTCTTTTGCTGCCTGATTTCCATTGTCCTCCATTCCACTGGATTTCAAAAAATCTTCCACTCTTAGCCATGAATAAACACAAGGACTGAAAATCCCCAGTTCATGAAAAGAATCTCTGCAAAGCAAGTCTTTCTTGAATCTGACATCCACACAATTGTCATCATTAGATTTCCGCTGTAGAAGAGTGAATTGTGGTCCCATGTTGAAAGGCTGAAAGATTGTTGCTTTCTGATGGATTGGCATGGAGACTTAATTTGGGTGAAGCAGAAATAGAGATAATTATTGATCTGATTAGTTTATCTGTCTACATAATAAAATAAAATGCAAGTTTAACTTATCTTAGCATATGCCTTGAAGCTATTAACTAATTTCCTATCAATCCATGACCCAGCGATGTGAGATTGGATAAATTCAATGTGAGTTTTGTGGAAAGGAGCCTAGTGAGGATGAAAGCTTGGAAAAAGGAAGGTGTATAGTCAGTTTAAATTAATCTCCTGCACAAATTGGGATAGCATGATGTAAAACAGTTTGGCTGAGGCAGTGACCATAGAGCAGAAAAGATATCGGAGAGAAAGGTATTGGAGGAAAGGTAATTGAGGGACCTGAGCTTTTGGAACTAATCTGGTGGACACCAGAACAATTTCCATACCTGTCATTTTGTTTCAACATGATTAGTATTTTTAATCTATCAGAAGAAAACATTTAGCAATGTTGAATATGCATTGGAATTTGTTAACTTTTTTTTCAGATTGGCAGCATAAATTAGCATGAAATTGATCAAATGTTAAAACTCTGGGTGGGATTACCAGCTACTTGCTGTATAATTGACCACGCTGTGGCTTTGGACCTGTTGTCAATTACCAGATGCCAACAGAGCATTACTTAATTACTTAGAGAAATTACTTAATATTGCTTCTCAGTGCCCTGGTCTACTTTCTATATACCCTTGACTGCGTAGCCAGACATAGCACCAATTCCAACTTTAAATTCTCCAATGATACCACCACTGTGGACGAATAACAGGTAATTAATCAGAGTACAACAGGGAGATTGATAATCTGGTTAAATGGTGCCAGAACAACAATCTAGCTCTCAGCATTAGCAAGACCAAAGAGTTGATTGTTGACTTCTCAAAGGGAGAACCAGGATCCATTGTCCTGGGACCAGCACAATCATAAAGAGAGGTTATCAATACCTCTACTTACTTGGAAGATTTTGGAGTTTCAAGATGTCGCCAAATGCTCTGTTGAACCTCTGCATACACACAGAAGAATGTATATTGATTGGTTGTATCATGACCTAGTTTGGTAACTTGAACGCCCAAGAACAAACAAGGGTGTGTAGAGCAGTAGACATTGCCATGCCCATCAAGGGTACTGACCTCCCCACCACTGAATGGATCTACAGGAGGCACTGCCTCAAAGAGGCAGCTAATATTATCAAAGACCCACACCACCCTGGCCATGTTCTCATCTCACTACTACCATTGGGAAGAAGCTACAGGAGCATGTAGACTGTGACCTCCAAGTTCAAGAACAACTTCTTCCTAGCAATCATCAGGCTCTTGAACATTGCACAACACTAACCACTACCTCTGCAACTATAATCTATTATGGAATTTGTACTACGGACTTTGATTTTGCACTATTACGGTCTGGTTACTTCGTATTACTGATGATTAATTTATAACATTGTTGATTATTGTATGTTTATCTGTACATTATTGAGTAAATGGCCGGTTAAGCTACAGCAAGCAGTTATTTCATTGTTTCATTGCTGGTACACATGACAATTAAATACTCTTGTTTCTCTTGAAGCCATGTCAATACATTCATAAATTTGGATTCCATTCAACCTCAAGGTCATAGAGTCATTCAGCATGGACACAGGCCCTTCTGCCCAACTCGTCCATGCCGAACAAGATGCCCCATCTAAGCTGGCTAAATCTAGTTACAGTAATGCTACAATTATGACTAAGACCTTGACTTTTAAAAAGCAACCATATTCATTTTGGTTCACGGAATTTGGTGCAGCAAAGCTGAAACTTTAATTTGATTTCACTTGTGACAATTTAATTGCTTCAATTGTTTTCAAAGGTATAATGGACACCGAAAATACACAAAACAGCCATCCAGGACAAAGTAGTCCATTTAATTGGCAGTCCATTCACCGCCCTAAACATTAATTCCCTCCATTACTGGTGCATAGTGACTGCAGTGCATACGAACAGCAAATGAGCTCTGGTTATTCATCCCATGTTAACAGCATTGAGCAAATCTGCAACCTCTACAAGATTAGTTTAGAGATACAGTGTGGAAACAGCCCACCGACTCCACGCTGACTATCGATCATTTATACACTATGTTATCTCACTTTTGCATCCTACACACTAAGGGCAGTTTACAGATGCCAAATAACCTACAGACTTGCACGTATTTGGAATGTGGGAGAAAAGTGCGAACCCCACACTACAAATGTGCAAACTCCACACAGATAGCACCCGAGGTCAGGATCAAACCCGGGTCTCTGGCGCTCTGCACCACCGATGCACATCGTGAATTAGTTGTATATTGCTGGGTCCATTGGAATGTTTGTGTTTTTTTTGCTTCACAGTAAGCATTGTACTCAAAAAAACTATTTTTAGCAATTACATTGTCACAAGTGAAAGCTAATTAAATTTATAGCTTTCCGCCATCAAATCATGTAAACAAAATTAATATGCTCGTTTTTTTTAAGTCGAGACCTTTGTCATAATTGTAGCATTACTGTAACTAAATTTACTAATAAAGACACAAGTAACAGTAACAAGAACTGGTTAAAATGAAAGAATATTGTTTCACCACAGGATGGAAGATCATATTTGCAAATCAATTAATTTTATCCAATGATAAAACTAATTTTAGATGGATGTATTCTTTATTCTAAAAGTCAATTCGAAAAAAGAAAAGAAAATCCTTTAAGAATGTTTTACAAAACACATTACGAGGGAAAACTGATGGAAAATGTCAAAACGGTAACAAATTGGGTCTCCTTATGAACCATTTGTTAACAATTACCAGGAGGTTTGGAAAAAATCCAAAACGATTTGCTTCACAAATTGCATTTCACAGCCAACACTCTGACAGGATGGTATCCGCTGCCTTCGGATTTCTGTTCTCTCTTTTCTGGAGGGCAATTCTTTTTTTTAATTACATTTCATGGTGATTTACTTTTCTATGCTTATTACAGTGAGCAAGTGAAATGAAAGACAGAATTTCACCATCCTGCACAGATAGATCAGTCAGAACACAACCAGTTGCACTGTAAGATATTTTACTCCGACAAAGTGGAAAATTCCTCCGTTGCACAAAAACAGCAAGATTATAAGAAGATAGAGAAAATGCTGGAGTAACTCAGCGGGACAGGCAGCATCCCTAGATAGATGGAATGGGTGACGTTTCGGGTCGAGCCCCTTCTTCAGACAGTCTGAAGAAGGGTCTCGACCCAAAACATCACCCATTCCTTCTATCCAGAGATGCTGCATTTGCCGCTGAGTTACTCCAGCATTTTGTGTCTACTTTCGGTGTAAACCAGCATCCGCAGTTCCTTCCTACACAGCAAATTATAAGCACATTTATGAAGAATGTATTACAATTCAGCAGTAGACAATGCACAGAGGAAATAATCCTCCTGAGTACTTTAGTCCCTTCTCAGAAAAAGAAAACCTCTTTCGGCTGATATTACATTTTTCCCATTACAAATAAATACCAGCTGCATCACATCTGGCTGAGTGAGTTTGCTAATACAACGGATGAATCAGGTAAAATGTTTTTTTATCTGTATCTACTTTGTTGGATGGATTCATGTTCTTCAGATTTTAGGAGGGCTTGCTAAAGACAGCAAAATGAGGAGGATTTAGGAAATGTTTAATTTAACTGTTTGTTAACTTATATTGTCGAATGTCCCATCACTTGATCTTGTAGTCACAAAAATGTACATCTATATAGCCCCTTTAATGTGGTAAAATGCCCTAAAAGCACTTATAATAAGGCACGTGAAGAAACAAAAATTAGCACTGAGACAAAATACAAAGATATTAGCAGCAATCACAAATGTAGAGGTAGAAAGGTAGAAATGTTCATGTTTCCATACAACATAAGATGTCATTCACACCATGTGTCTATGCCAGTTCACAGAGCAATCCCATTCCCCACTAAATTTTCCTGACACCTATTGTCCAATATTCCCATCAATTCTACCACTCACCTATATTAGGACAATTTACACTGGCTAATTAACTTACCAGCCCAACCATCTTCAGGATGTGGGAGGAAATCCTATCTGAGGATTGAGGAACTCCTCAAATAGCTTTCTGAGGAGTTGACTAAGGAAATTGATGAAGGCAGGACAGTAGAAATTGAATGTATGGAGTTCAGTCAGGCTTTTGACAGAGTTGCACACAGTAAACTGACCGAGAAAGTTAAATCACATGGTACCCGAAGGTTGTTGGCAAATTGGAACCTAAAATTAGCTAGGTAATAGGAGGTAGAGGGTAATGGTGGAAATTTGTTTTTCTGATTAGAAGTTTATAACGAAGGGTATACCACAGGGATTGGTGCTAGAACCTTTGTTGTTTTGTCATATCTATAAATGACTTGGAAAAGAATGTAGGTGAGCTGATTAGTACATTTGCTGATGACATACAAATTGGCAGACTGAAATAGCTGTCTGCGGATGCATAGATCAGCTGGAAAGTTGGGTGGAGCTTTGGCAGATGGAACATCATTTTGGGACATCAAATGCTGGCAAGCCTTAAACAGTAAATGGCATGGACCTCGGGAGTATTGATGTACTGACAGACCGTGGGGTGAAAGTTTGTTGTTCACCTAACAGAGATAGATAGGGTGATAAAGCTTGCCTTCTTTAGCTGAGGCTTTGAGTATTAGACTTGAGATGCATGTTGCAACTATGTAAAACATTTGTCAGACCACACTTGGAATATTGTGCACAGTCTTGGTGGCTAACTACAGGAAGGACGTGGTAGCATTAGAAACTGTGCATGAGAGATTCACCGGGATGTTGAAATATAGAACTGCACATGCTGGTTTACACAAAAGGACACAGAGTGCTGGAGTAACTGATTGGGTCAGGCAACATCTCTGGAGAACATGGATAAGTGAAGTTTCTGGTCTGCACCTTTCTTCAAATGTTCTCCAGAGATGCTGCCTGACCCGCTGAGTCACTCCAGCTCTTTGTATCCTTTTCACCATGATGTTGCCTGGGATGAAGGGCTTTGGTTACAGGGGAGATTGGATAGGCTGAGTTTGATCTCAATGCAGTGCAAGAGGCTGAGAGGTAATCTCATAGAGGTTATGAGGGGCATAGATAGGGAAGATGGTCTTTTTTCCAGGTTTATGAAAGTCTAAATTAAAGGAGATCTGAGGGCATGTTTTCACACAGGTGGTGGTTTTATGGAAAGAGCTGTTAGAGGAGGTGGTAGAGGCAAATATAATTATAATATTTAAAAGACATAGGAGAAAAGCGATGCAGATCTAATGCAGGCAAATAGAATGGAGAAAATGGGCCAAAGGGCCCGTTTGTTGTGTTGACTATTATTCAATAAAACATCCAGGGAATACCCATGCAGGCTCAGAGACAACATGCTAAGTCCACACAGACAGCACCAAAGGTCAGGATTGAACCCAGATTGCTGAATCTGTGAAGCAGCAACTTCATTACTGCGCTAACGTGCGTCCCCTTTTTATTTCTGGAAAGGGATTCTATAGTTTACAGCCTGGACTACTGGAGGCAAAAGCAATAGCAACAGGCCCAGAATGGAGGAGAGGTGTTTAGAGGAAATTATTGAGATAGGGATCAGTAAAGACATGGAGGGAACTAAATCAAAGTGTAGTCAGATCAGCAGCAAACATACGCAATCAAGGATTGTGGGATGAGTGAACAGGTCTCTGTGATCTGGGATCAGAAGCAATGTTTTGGTTAAGCTCAAATTCATTTTTTGTGGAAGAAAAACTGTGCAGGAGAGAACTGGATTACTTTTGACCATCAATATTAAAAAGCATGGATGATGATTTTCGCAGCAGAAGTGTTGAGGCAAGCCAGAGAAAACTGGTGTTCTGTTGGTAGAGTGGTCCTGACGATGGAATGTAGATGTGGTCAAATATTCAGCTTATGCAATTTGGAGAATAAATGTTCTTTATTTCCCTTGTTAAAATTCATCTGAATATTAGTAAATCAGTCTTAGTTTCAACCATCTCAAATGAATGTAACGTAGAAAATCTGCGAAGAAAATGGGAACAAAAATGTTCACATCTTGATATTTCTCCTGCTTGATTAAAGTAGTGACCTGGATATAATGATCAATCTTTGGATTCTACAGTGTATGACAACTGAGGAGTGATGATAAGCCTCCAATAGGCAAAGAACAGGTGACTGACCATTTTGCATTCTTTAACATCAGTCCCTTTGCTGTCAGTGTTATTTGCAAGAGCACATGGAACATACAACAATATAGCATTGGAATAGACTCTCTGGCCCACAATGTCTGTGCCAAGACCAACTCTTATCTGCCTGCACATAATCCATCCCACTGTGTAATAAAATTGCCCTGCACATCTCCTTCAAGCTTTTCCCCTTTCACCTTAAAGCTAGGACCTCTAGTATTTGATAGTGCCATTGTGGGAAAAAGATTCTGATTGTCTACCTTATCAATGCCTCTCAAAATGTTATATTATTTTATCAGGTCTCCCCGTAACCTCCAGCTTATTCTGGGAAAAAACCAAGTCTGTCCAACCTCCACCTATAACTAATATCTCATAATCCAGGCATCATTCATGTAAACCTCTGCACTTTCTCCAAAGACTCCACATACTTCCCACAATGAGGAAACCAGAACTGCATGCAATACTCCAAATGTGGCCTAACCAAAGTCCCGTAAAGCTGCATCATGAGTTCCTGACTCAAGTCAAGTCAAGTTTTATTCATCACTTGCACATAAAGTGCAGTGAAATGAATTTGCCAGCAGCGGTACAATAAAAAGAGAACACACAATACACAATAAAAATTTAACACAAACATCCACCACAGCATTCATCACTGTGGTGGAAGGCACAAAATTCCTCCTCCATTTTCCCCCGTGGTCGGGACCACAACCCTCCGCAGTTGCCGCGGCGGGCGTCCAGATGTGCAGACAAGGTAAGTCCAGGTAAGTCCTGAATCGGTGCTTCCCCACCAGAGACCACGGCTTCAAGATGGTGTAAGCCGCAGGCCGGCGGTTGAAGATCTAAAGTCCCCGCCGCGCCTCAGCCAGAAGCACTGCAGACCGCAGGGCCGGCGGTCGGAGCTCCTCTCCAGGGATCCCCGGCGAGGGACCCTGCTCCGGATGGTAAGGCCCCGCCGCGCCCGCGGTTTGAGTAGGCCGCAGGCCGGCAGTCGGAGCTCTTCTCCTCTGGGGTCCCCAACGAGGGATCCCAGGCTCCGGATGCCACGCCAGCTGGAGCTCCGCTTCAGGCTGCCGTGGGCCAGCGAACGGAGCGCTTCCCTCCGGCAACCCCCGGTGAGGGCTCACCCGCTCCGCGATGAGAATCCGCGCTGCGCCCGCTGCTGAAGCCCCGGGCACTTCTCCGGGAAAGGCAGCACCGATCCTCGATGTTAGGCCATGGGGGAGGCGACATGGAAAAAGTCGCCTTGCGTGGAGGAGGTGACCGAAGCGCTTTCCCCCTTAACCCCCCACACCACCCCCCATACAGGACACACAGAGAAACATTAAAAACACACATTGAGACACATTAAAAAAACAAAAAAAGTAGAAAAAACGAACACGCTGCTGGCAGGGCTGCCGGCTCGCAGCTGCCCCCACCGCAGTGACCCCACCGTCTCTTATACTCAATGCCCCGACCAATGAAGGGAAGCATACAATATGCCTTCTTTACCACTCTATCTACTTGTGTTGCCACTTTCAATGAGTTATGAACTTAGACCCCAAGATTCAGACATACATCAATGCTGTTAAGGGTCTTGCCATTAATTGTATAATTTCCCCTTATATTCGACCTCCCAAACACCTCACACTTGCTCAAATTAAACTCCATCTGCCATTCAAATTAAACTCCATCTGGCATTTCTCCGCCCATTTCTGTAGCTGATCTATATTCCCCTGTGTAGATGTGGAAGATGAGAAATGCCTCCTAACAACATATTTCAAAATATAATTGGACAATAGCCTATCACAGATGCAAATCCACTTGCATTCTGTTGAGCTGCCCCAGGAAGTCCTAGGGAGGAGCAGGTCAGATGATGCAATTTATGTCCTTTTACCCCAATTCTCCTGCCCTATGCTAAGAAAAATTGCAGATTATAAAGAGCAGATATAACTTTGTGTATTTTTTTTAGAAAAATATGCTTTATTTCCTATGTTTTTATTCATTAAATGATTTTCTGAGATTGCTATTGAATGTGTCATTCCCCTGCGAGCTGCAGCAATTTTGTTTGTGTGGCTCAGTATGTGCAAGGTACCTATACCAATAATTGCTACTGCAACGTCACTTATATCAGCATGATATCAAAACTTCCTCTTCCTCACATGGTGCTAAGAATGTGAGCAATTGAAACTATGTCAGGTAAACAGCAGGAAGTAAATATGTGAAGGATTATATCACGCTGATAAAGACACAATGACAAAACAGTTCCCTGTCCAGTGTCGCTAATGAACTTAAGAATTAATTAACTGTACCAATTATTTATTACTTGCTGATACTCCTGTGAGTTAAGGCAATAAAAGTAATTCAGAAATAATTGATTTTGCTAAATTATATTTCACATAAGCACAATGCATTTGCTTTCAACATTTGTATGATGAAGGTTAATATTTCTATAACAAATTTTATTAACATGGAAGTTAATACTGGAGTTGCCTTATTTCTAGCCTATATTGTAATATTCTACAATAAATTATATTTTACTATATATAGTGTTCAAGAACTGACTTGCCTGTTTCATGTCAATCCAGCCTCTTTCTCCCATCAAGCTGAGTTAGAACACCTGGATAGCGAGAACTTTGCAAGATATATGAGACTCTATGCTGGAGGCAGACAGAGGACTCCTTTTCTTGAAATGAGCTCCATAAAGTACATGGTGAAAAATAGAGTGCCCAGTCCTGAGGTGCAGCTGTGGCTTGATAGCTGTCATTCATTGCCCTTGGTATTCAACTGCCAGCTGGAACAATGGGAATGAAATTACGTGCAGTCCACGCAATGTAGTTCATTGCAGCACAGCCTCAGTAAATAGGTATGATGATTATTCCGGTACCCGGACGTGGCGCCGACAGACAAGAAGCCGAAGCAAAGAAGTCGAAGCCAAAGAACCGAATGGAAACAAGGCCGAAACGCCAATAAACTGAAAGAGTCTGAAGACGAAACGCCTACTAACCGAAAGGACGGATGCCTAAATCCAAACTAACCGAAAGGGCGGGACGCCTAAAAGCCAACAAACCGAAAAGCTGCGTCGCCTAAAAGCAAACTTAGCGAATGGCCGCTCTGTCGAGACGCCACCTATCCGAAAGGCGGCATCGCCTACAGGCCAACGAACCGACTGCCGCTTAACAGAAAAGTCCAATAACGGACATGACGTTGCCGGGGGGCGGGTCTTGTCAGCGATTGGTCCAGACCCGCGCGTCCATCACATCACTGTGAAGGCATGAACATTGACCCAAACCTCCGCTCCACCCGACCCGCAGCCCGCGGAGGGTGGCCGTGGGAGAGTGGGGGCTGTACCGAGGGATGCACACCTTCGGCCGCTTTCAACTTGGTGCTTGGGTTCAGATTGCCCAGTCACCTATGGCATGTGTGGGAAAATGAACCCCATGCTCCCGTCTCCCCCTTCTCTCTCCCCTCTTCTCTCTCTCCTCCTCTCTCCCTTCTCTCTCCCTCCATTCTCTCTCTCCCCTTCTCTCTCTCCCCCTTCTCTCTCCCCCCCCCTCTCTCCCTTCTCTCTCTCCCCTTCTCTCCCCCTTCTCTCTCTCCTCCGTCACCACCCGCGGGAGCGTCCCACAGTCACTGACGTGATTCACCACCACCACGGGTACAGACATTATATTTATTACCATCTCGGTGCTTGCGGAACGCACACAAGCTCCCACACACAAAACAGGCAGCATCTCTGGAGAGAAGGAATGGGTGGCGTTTCGGGTCGAGACCTTTCAGATGCACTCTGAAGAATGGTCTCGGCACGAAACGTCAGATTGCCATAGGTGACTGGGCAATCTGAACCCAAGCACCAAGTTGAAAGCGGCTGAAGGTGTGCATTCCTCGGGACAGCCCCCACTCTCCCACGGCCACCCTCCACGGGCTGCTGGTCGGGTGGAGCGGAGGTTTGGGACAATGTTCATCCCTTCACAGTGATGTGATGGACGCGGGGGTCTGGACCAATCGCTGACAAGTCCCGCCCCCCTGGCAACGTCATGTCCGTTATTGGACTTTTCTGTTGAGCGGCAGTCGGCTCGTTGGCGTGTAGGCGACGCCGCCTTTTGGGTAGGTGGCGTTTTGACAGAGTGGCCATTCGGTAAGTTTGCTTTTAGGCGACGCAGGTTCGTTGGCTTTTAGACGTCCCGCCCTTTCGGTTAGTTTGCATTTAGGCGTCCCATCCTTTTGGTTAGTTGGCATTTTGTCTTCGTAATCTTTCGGTTTATTGGCGTTTCGGCCACGTTTCCATTCGGTTCTTTGGCTTCGATTTCTTTGCTTCGGCTTCTCGTCCGTCGGTGCCACGTCCGCACACGGATTATTCTAGTACTCGCAGGAGGCAAGATGGGAAACGTTTCCTTTGTTGTATTGAACTACTGTCATGTCCACCAGATCCAGGAGGCTTTAAATCAGAAAAGGGCACAAAGTGCTGGAATAACTCAGGAGGTCAGGGAGCATCTCTGAAGAACATGGATAGGAGACCTTTTGGGTCGAGGCCCGTACACCACGGCTACAAATCAGAATGGCTGACAATTGTAGTGTGCGTGTGCATGCATATGTGCTGAGATCAGGTACAGTGATGGAAACTGAAGAACTTGCTAAGTTACCAGATGAAATAATCACAAAGGTTAATATCTGTAATGCTTTACTACTCAGCAGGTCATTTGATGTGGAGAAGTGGAGTTAATGAGACATTGCACCTGAATCAAAAGTCAGAAATTTACTCCTTGGATGAAAGTGGACCAGAATATGTTATGAAGTGGTGATTTATTGTGCATAAAGAGTTATAATTTCATACAATTTTCTGGTATTTTATGTTTATTTTTAACCTTGAACTTTTTACTTGGCTTAAATATACTCAAATTTATTTCCAGCAGTTCCGTTGCCTGATCTCACTCTGACAAATGCTGCTCACCATTTGATAGCTAACAGATGGTGAGCCTATGGGTCGGCCCTCTTTGTTTGCCAAGGCTATTCAAGGGCAGAAACACCCTGCACTTTGCCTGATATTGCCAATCCACTAGAAACTAGTCTCCTATTGGAAGACTGAGCCCAATACCACACTGGAAGTGACAACATGGTCCAAGGGTGGGTGATTGTAAGTTCAGCATTTTGCAAATTGTCAGAAGAATCAGCCATCTTTTGGATGCAATAATTTGGCTGAACTGTGAAAGCCACCACTCATGACAAAACACACATCCAGCAATTACTGCTGCCATTAACAGTATACATCACAAAGCTGTCTCACTGATTGTGAAACTGTGCCCAACTCATTGCATATGTAAAGGACAATATGAGTTAACATTAATTGTCCAATATATCCTTGTTACCCCTCATTCAATTCAGGTAGCTACAACTTCAATCACGGACACAATTTGTCGGACGTGATTTCCTTTTCATAAGTTTATGTTGACTGGCTATGACTAGTGTTTTCTAGGTGTCCCATTACCACTCTCTTAATCACCAACATTTTCCATATTACTGACATCAGAATAACCGGTCAGTGGTTCCCTCTTTTTCTCTCTCCCTTCTTAAATACTGGTGTTACAATTGTTATCTTCCAATCAAAAGGATCTGTTCTAGAAATTCTGGAATTCTGGAACCATTTTCAGAGCCACCTCCTTCAATCCCCTCAGAGGCTGGACATGAAGTTGTGGGGATTTATTGCCTTTCAGTACCATTAATTTCTTCAGTACTTGAATTTTATTAATGCTGATTTCTTTGAGCTCCTCGCTCTAGACTTGCAGTTCTCCATGACTTCCTCAAGACTCTCTGTCTCTGCTTCCTCATTCTGACATATAATTTCTGCTGTCTTGTAAGATCTATATTAACTTTAGCTAATCCTATCCATTTTATATGTCTACAGAAGCTCATAAACTATTTTTATATTTGTTGTCAGTCTACTCTTGTATTCCACTTTCCTGTTTCCTATCAATTTCTTTGCCTTTAATGAACATATGATACCTGTAAACTGCATGCCAGTTATTTAAATATTAGGACTCATGCCGGTCCCACACTCCAAAGACGTGCAGGTTTGTAGGTTAATTGGCATGATATAAATGTAAACTGTCCCTTGTGTGTATTGGGTAGTATTAATGTGTGGGGATTGTTGGTCAGTGTAGTTTCGGTGATCCGAAGAGCCTGATTCCGCACAGTATCTCTGAATTAAATTAAACTAAACTAAAGTTCTAACATATGATCACTGATCCCTAAAAGCCCTTTAACTACCAGATCATCACCCTTCTTCATTGCACAAATTTAGATCTAAATAGTTTGTTCCCTCATTGGAAAATCAATTTTATATACAATACAAGAAGTTGTCTTCCACGCTATTACGACTAATTTGATTTGTCCAGCCTGTTGGTAAATTAGAGTCACCACCCCTGAATGTTGAATTGCATGTGCCTCTATTTTTCTTATTTATACTGTATCCTAAATCAACACTATTGTTTAGGGTCCTTTGGAGGACTCCCAATAATACTTTCTACTCCATGCTCTATCTTAACTATTCACAAATTAAATATTCTTCTTGATTTTCTGAGCCAAGATGCTTTTATCCTTATCTACTGCTTTTATCCTTTCCTTTAATACCATAGCAAGGGATTCCTTGCTTCTTTTTCTATTGCTATCTCTAATTGGAGTTATATTCATATGTTTACAGTATATGTTTCTTACAATTTCTGGATATTATTATCCATTTTATTACCTTGAACTATTGATTTAACTCCCTACTTAACTTTCTAAAAGTCCCCTCACTAGAATTCCTCTTCAATTTAGTTTAAACTTTTTGTTCTATTTCTACAACAGGGTGCAATGATTAAAAAATAAAGTCATAGTCAAAGAGCGAGGAAACAGGCCCATCGGCTCTAGTTGGCTCCATTTTTAGTTTGGCCCAGTTTCAGGACCTTACAGGTTTCCATCTGTCTGCACCAGAGATTTTCTTAATGTTTTATTGTGAAACAAATATTGTTCCTTAATAGAACAATTCAAATTATTTGGATGAAGAGCTAGGACAAAAATAAAACAAAGGGCTGTAGTAACTCAGCGAGTCATGGAGCATCTCTGGAGAACATAGATAGTCAACATTTCAGGTCAGAACCCTTCTTCCAATACAAGAGCTAGGACATCTGAGGTAAGGATGTCATACGCTTTTGAGCAAATATAGGGCCTCGGTTAAAATCATGATGCCTGATCACGGGAGGTCTGGGTGCAAGACATAGATTAAGTATAAAATATTCTCTGTATACTAGCATAGTTTCTCTTGTTGAGCTAAGAAATACCTACCCATATAAAAAATAAGTAAAAGATAATAACGCATATCCATGGTGTTACATTTCTATAATTTAATTAATGACATGATGTCTTGTAAGATTACTAGGTTATATTACTGCAGAATTAGTATATTAATAATCAGTAACAATTAAACTATGTAGAATAATTACTGCACCAAAGTTCACCACAGATGTTTTGATGGATGTTAATAAGCAAGAAAAGGATAAAGAAAATAAGCAAGGGAACCAAAGGTTTGTTGGTATTAAATATTGGTCCTCCCAAAGCATATAACATAATGCTAGAAACTGCCATAAACCAAACTGACTTTTTTTGTTTGTATGATAGTTGAGAATTTATGGGAAAATTAGTTAGTTTAACAAATGTATCTGATGGTGTTACTTCTTTAGTTGAAACCTTGATTGCAGAAATATATATTAGTAACCAATAAATAATTGTTGGATATTCAAATGGTCTGAATCCCCCACACATCAGTTCTTCCAATGCTGTGCTCTCTTTGTATGAGTAGAGACCATTCTCTTCATAACTCCCTGGCCTTCTCTTTCCTTCGTATTCACCCTCTCTGTTCCATTGAATTATCCCATGAAATCATAGAGGACACCTGACCCTTCACCTGACCTTCTCATCACTATCCGGGGACAATAGACAATAGGTAATAGGTGCAGGAGTAGGCCATTCAGCCCTTCGAGCCAGCACCACCAGTCAATGTGATCATGGCTGATCATCCACAATCAGTACCCCGTTCCTGCCTTCTCCCCATATCCCTGGTTCTGGACTCCGTCAACATCGGGAACATGTTTCCTGCCTCTAGCGTGTCCAAACCTTTAATAATCTTATATGTTTCAATAAGATCCCCTCTCATCCTTCTAAATTCCAGAGTATACAAGCCCAGCCGCTCCATTCTATCAACATATGACAGTCCCGCCATCCCGTGAATTAATCTTGTGAACTTAAGCTGCACTCCCTCATTAGCAAGATTGTCCTTCCTCAAATTTGGAGACCGAAATTGCACACAATACTCCAAGTGTGGTCTCACTAGGGCCCTATACAACTGCAGAAGGACCTCTTTGCTCCTATACTCAACTCCTCTTGTTATGAAGGCCAACATGTCATTCGCTTTCTTCACTGCCTGCTGTCCTGCATGCTTACTTTCATTGACTGATGAACAAGGACCCCCAGATCCCGTTGTACTTCCCCTTTTCCCAACTTGACACCATTTAGGTAATAATCTGCTTTCCTGTTTTTGCCGCCAAAATGGATACCTCACATTTATCCACATTAAGCTGCATCTGCCATGCATCTGCCCATTCACCCAACCTGTCTAAGTCACCCTGCATCCTCATAGCATCCTCCTCACAGTTCGCACTGCCACCTAGCTTTGGTGACATCTGCAAATTTGCTAATGTTACTAAACAGTCCTTCCAAGTGAGGCAGTAGTTCATTTGCATCTCTTCCAACCTTGTCTTCTATATTCGGTGCTCATGATGTGGCCTCCTCTACATTGGTGAAACTAAGCACGGTGACCGTTTCGAAGAGCACCTGCATGCTCTCTGTTATGTCGAACCCAAGCTTCTAGCTGCATGTCATTTTAACTCTCCTTTCCATTCCCATCCTGACTTGCCTGTCCTCAGTCTTCTCCATTGCTACAGAGAGACCAAATGCAAATTGGAAGAATATATATTTAACTTCGGTCGCTTTTGATCCAATGCTATGAACACTGAATTTTCTGATTTCAGATAACCCACACCCCAGTGCTCCCCTCTCACACACTCTCACCTTTCCCCCTAGTTTTCTTCTCCATTCGATCACAGCCTCCTGTCCGCACCCGGTTCCATCTGCCCATTATCCCTTCCCCATCTGATTTGACTTATCAACGACCAGCCTCTATCCCATCCCTCACCTCCCGGTACTGTCATCAAATGGCAATCTTTCCTCTTTTTTCTCTGTCCCGATGCAGGGTCTCAAATCAAAAAGTCAATTTATACCTTTTGCCTTCAAGAATGCTGATTTACCAGCTCTCAGTTTTTTTTCTGCCAGTGCTGGAGATTTGTTTGTTTATAGGCATCATTGTCAATGCCAGTTTTGACACCATCAGTTGGATTTCATTTCTGAGGCAGAGGATTCCATATTCAAGTCACAGCTTATACTTGTATTGATAGAGAAGTAAGCCATTCAGCTCAAAAGGCCCATTTCTACTCTCAGGCAAGTATTGTATTAGTCCAAACCTTCCTCTCCTTACTTTCCTTGTACTGAATTAATTTGCTCTCTCGCACACATAGCCCATTACATTCTGTTTGATTCATTTCACACCTTAATATGCATGTTTTTTACAGTAGCCAATTAATACCAATCAGCAGGTCTTTGGGACATTAGAGGAAACCAAAGCACCATGTGGTCATCAAGAAAACATGCAAAACTCCTCACAAAGCACCCAAGGTCAGGATCAAACCAGAGTCCCTGGAGTTGTGAGGCAGTAGCACTAAAGGAATATTGTATTGTCAAGAGTGCTCTCTTCCAAACTAGTATCCAAAACATTCCCTTTTATTCTCTATGTAGAAACAAAGAACTGCAGATGCTGGTTAATACTTCAAGGGACACAAAGTGCTGGAGTAATTCAGCTGGTCAAGCAGCATCTCAGGAGAACATGGATAGGTAACGTTTTGGGTCAACACCCTTCTTCAGACACAAAAATTATCTTGACCCGAGTTAGATTTAGCTGTAGGAAAGAACTGCAAATGCTGGTTTAAATCGAAGGTAGACACAAAATGCTGGAGTAACTTAGCGGGTCAGGCAGCATCTCTGGAGAGAAGGGATGGGTGACGTTTCAGGTCGAGACCTTTCTTCAGATTTAACTCTTAGGGCTAAGGATATCAAGGGATATGGGGAAAAGGCCGGAGCGGGACCCTGATTTTGGATGATCAGCCATGATCATATTGAATGGTGGTGCAGGCTTGAAGGGCCAAATGGCCTACTCCTGCACCTATTTTCTATGCCACCTATCCATGTTCTTCAGAGATGCTGCCTGACATGATGAGGTACTTCAACACTTTGTGTACCTTTTATTAGTAAGATTAAACAAGAACTTACCTAAGTTTGAAGTTTGATCTTTATTTTATGAGGAGTTACGTAGGTGATTACGTGAAGAACCCCACCTTCAGCGGTGTGAAATCACAAAAAACAACAACCGAAGTAATATAGTCTCATAATAAAACAAGTAATACAAGAACTTCCATCTGACCTTTATGATAGAGGGTAGGGTCGTGGCGGGCACGTAATCACCTACGTAACTCCTCATAAAATAAAGATCAAACTTCAAACTTAGGTAAGTTCTATTTTAATCTTACTATTTTACTTCGGAGTCACGTGAGTGACTACGTGAAGATTTTAAAGCTTTGTGATTTCATGCCGTGGATCAATCCCGGCTTCTCACTGCATTGATTGACTCGGAACGAGAAATAATCAATCATGCATTCATAATAACATTTGTACCACAAATGCAGTAATTCATTTCAATAATGAAATTAATCAGATCCCCTTTAAACCAGAGGAATTTACACAGAACTTTAAATAGTTTCTGCAAACAATCCCGCATTAACAATAGGCCGATGGTAAAAATGTTGAAACATCAACTCATTGGACCACCCGGCGGCTGCGAGGATATGGTCGACGGGGACGTCTTTTGCCCTGGCCACCGACGTTTCTGCTGCCCTAGTCGAGTGAGACGTAAAAACATAAGTGTTAATACCAACAGCTGTTAAGACTTCTTTTATCCATCTGGAAATAGTCTGTATTGAAACTCTCTTGTGTGGTTTCTTGTGTGTGATCAACAACCCAGTTTCCGTATTTCTCAACTTCTTTGTGACCTCAATGTATTGTAACAAATATGTCTTAATACAGAGACAAGGATCATTTGGATATACTGCTAGTATAATTTTAAATCCTGTCACACCTGGCCTAATTTGCTTTAGTAGGTCATAGATATAGAATGTAACCTTATCTTCAGTTACTTCCATACTGTCTATTTGTAATTTTCCAAGTGTTTGCACTCGTTGTGCTGTCACTCATGCCATAAACATTAATACTTTCATACTGAGCTTGGCCAAAGGTAAAGACACACTTGATGACCATTCACGAAGTAGTTTCAGTACCACACTTACATCCCAGATTGTCATGTACCTAGGTTTCGGTGGTTTGGAATTAAAGATTCCTTTCATTAGTCTGGAAACAATTGGGTGTGACCCAATTGGGTTTCTTTCTGAATCCAGAACCAAATATGAGGACAATGCACTTCTGGCTGAATTAATTGCACTACAACTCAGACCTTCATCATAAAGTTTTGGCAGAAATTCTAAACATTTGAAATATCTGCAGTACTTTATTGCACATTCTTTTGTACACAGAACTCTTCCCATTTCTTAATATAAAACAGGTACTGTTTTTGAGTGCTCTTCCTCCAGGCTGCCGTAAGCATGTCCACAGTACGCTCAGACAGTCCTCGTCCCAGAAAAGGCATTCTTAAAACCTGCAAATCAACAAATCCAAACGATCATATAATGGATGTTGTTACCCTGTTACAGGGTGCAGCAATAAATTACTCCTTTTTGGGACTTTCATCAACATTTGTGTTGTTAATTCTAATATCAACGGATACCATGGCTGTGTAGGCCAATCTGGTACTACCAATACCCTTGAAGCAGCATCTTGCCTGATTTTAAGCAAACATTGGCTTATGAGGAAGAAAGGTGGAAATATATATGAAAACATACCACCCCAATGTAGCGAGAAAGCATCAATCGCCACTGCTCCTGGATCTGGTTTCCATGAGACATATCTCGATAGCTGATGATTCAAGTCGATGTCGGGCATTCCAAATCTGATTACTATATCATTGAATATCTCTTGATTCAACATCCATTCTTTATTATCATGGAACTTTCGTGACCTGGTGTCTGCTATCGTGTTCATTCTACCTAGTAGATAGATAGCTGAAATCCAAATGTTCTTTTCAATACACCAAGACCAAAGTTGATTTAACCATTTTGTCACATGTCACCGACTTAATTCCACCCATATCATTAATATAGGCAACTGCTGTTGTGTTTATTAATTTGAACTTGAACCTTCCTTTTAGTTGTGTTAGAACCATAAGCTTGGAGTCCATAGAAAGCTCCAAATAGGCAATTCCCCATGTCTGCAGTAACAATAACTCTTCCTGATTCCATCTGCCTCCGCAACAAGATGTTAAGTCAGTTGCACCCCATCCTAGTGCACTGGCATCAGTTTGTAATATCATGGAAGGTTGTTCAATCAGCACTTTGCCTGAACTGCTCGAGACATGTAGAATCCACCACTGCAGATTAGAAACAGCATTTGTTGTTACTTGCATGGTTCTATCAAAATGACCAGCATTTACTCTCAGTGCCTGTTCTTTGATTCTCTGCAGCTGTTGAAAATGTAATGGTCCATACTGGACTGCTGGAAATCTACTAATTTTCCCAGTACTCGAGCCACCTGTCTGATTAGAGGTTTTTGCTCGTTTAACAGATTACTGCAATCTTTAATCAACTCCACCCTTTTTTCACTGGGCAAAGTAATTTGCATTTGGTCTGAATCAATTGTGAACCCCAAATAATCAATCGAGGTACATGTTTTTAACCTTGATTTCTTTGGATGAATTTAGAAACCCCCAAACTTTCAAAAGTTTGATTTCATAACTGCAACCGATGCTTCTGTTGACTGTTTTGTCCTTCCTATAATCAGGACATCATCCAGGTATGCCATTAGTACATGCCCCTGGCTCTCAGCAACCCCAGAATTGATTTTAACAATTTTATGAATATTCTGGGAGCGAACGTTAACCCATTAGGCAGAGCTTTGAACTGCCCTAATTGGTTCATCCATGTAAATTTAAGATACTTCATATCTTGCAAGTGAACAGACACTGAACAAAAGGATTCAGACTTGTCAAGTCTATAATAATCCTACATCCTCCATCCTTTTTTGATCGAGGGAATATATTTGACCCAAATTGGTGAATTTGGTATACTGATTCTTCAATAACACCTTTTATATATAGGGTTTTGAAGCGCAGCTTGAACCTCCATTACTTCGCAAAGTGGAGAGTTCTGCTAGGAACATGCTGGATAGGCAAATCATAATTTGGATTGAATTCAATTTGAAATCCTTGTATATTATTCAGAATTACCACATCTGAAGTAATCTTCTTCCAATGTTTATAGAAGAGACGTAATCTGCCTCCAACTTTTGGACTTAATCCAGTTAGTATGTTCCCATGAGAACCAGGTCCACCTACCTCTTGAGTCATTTGAGTATTCTGAGATCCCTGGATTCTCCCGGCAGCACCACCACTCCCGCTGCAGGCTGCCAGCTACGTCCCTGCGTTGATGAGCGACTTGGTCCTGGTCTAGGATCCGTATGACGTCTGAAAGGATACTTCCTCTTTACAGACTTTGCAACCATTGATGTTTTTATCAATCCTGTTTTTGCTTCATCTTCCAACTCTTTAATACGTCTCCCGAGATCCTCTCCAAAGAGTAAGTTGGGTAATTGTATATTACTTGGTTTGCAGAGTGCTGCGAATTTCGGATTCATAGTAGGCCGTATAGCACCTTCCTCAGATAATTGATCTCGAAGGGGGTGCTGCATAGCAACCCCAGTGCTTCCTGATGCAACTTCGTCATCTCTTGGCTGTTATCTGCTATTCTGGTAAAAGCAGTTATTCCAGAACCCAGCAGCTTTAATATTCTCTGCAACTGATTCCAGATAATTTGGTTCACTGCTGCTGCTTTCAGCAACCCACAGTTACTTGGAGTCTCCTTCTTTCTTGCAGTCTCATACGTCTCCTGCTTTTCCAGCTGATGGTAAACCAAGTAATTTATTAAGGAGGCCAGTTCTTCTCCTAATGGCTCTCCTGACCCTGACGGGCAGCGAATCCTACTGCCAGGGGTGGAACATCTGGCAGCTGCCGTTCATCGTCTTGTACAGCCTCACCGTCAGAGTCGGGGTCTGAAATCTCATGACCCGTAGCACGCTCCTCATCCCTGAGGGTGCATTCCATCAGCCCTGTGCCAGGTGCTGTTGAGCTGCTTCCAGCAGCTTGGATTTCAGTACACTCCTTCCTGAGTGAACTTTGCTCCAAGAGCCTTTGTAAAAGGCTTTCTATTTGGGCAATACGCTCGAAAGTAGTATCTAGCCCTGTACCAGGAGCTGTTGAGCTGCTTCCAGCAGCTTGGATTTCAGTACACTCCTCCCTGAGTGAACTTTGCTCCAACAGCCTATGTAAAAGGCTTTCTATTTGGGCAATACGCTCGAAAGCAGTATCTAGCCCTGGAGGTACTTCCATTGCCTGGGACTCCCTCCGTGGGCCGTTGGGATTTAAACTTTGTCTTTTGCCCGACAGGCGCTGACTGTGTTTTCACCAGCCCCAGGTCCACAGTCGCTATGCTCACCGCTGGCGACTGTACCGGGGTTTAGAGGCGGTTGGTCTCTAACCGCGGACTCCCGACTTTCCCGACTTTCTGTCGGCTGTGTCGCTCGCCTCTTCCCCCTGTCCGTTTTTTCCCATGGCGTCTGTGGAAAAAATCCCCATAGACCCACAGTAAACGGACCTGGAAAAACATGAAAAAAGTTTCTACTTACCTTGTAGTTGAAAAACTACAAACCACTGGAGGAGCTGTGCTCCTCACGTCCGTTTGCGTCAAGGCGTCTGATGTAATGACGCGCAGGCGCACTGGCGGGGTTCTTCACGTAGTCACTCACGTGACTCCAAAGTAAAATCTCTATTCTTCTTAACGAGTCCACACACAAGATTAGAGGTTGTTCAGCCAGAGCTGAACACACTTCTCGGCATCTGCATACAATGGTGTCTGTCTTGTCGCTTCTTGTGCTTCTTGTGCGTGGTGGTGGAAAGATTGGTGGAAACAGGGCTGCGACGTGAACGCTCTATTCTCTATTGGGCAGATGTGAAAGACAACTCTGCTGTTATCCCTAGTGTTTAGCCTGATTGGTCATTCTGCAACCAACTTCAAAAAGCAGAATGTTTTATGGTCAAATTGTTGATAATGGGAGTTTGTTTTGTGAGATTTGCCTCTGTCTTTTTCAGCAATACAAAATTTATATCTATTTTTTGGCTGTAATTTTGTTATGAAAATGCTTATTAAATGCAAGTTTTTATTTGAAAACCTTTGCAGAAAATAATGGGACACAAATAATTTTCAAAAGATGCAATGACTTTCATACCATACAATCGTTGAAGATAATCTGAATGAATAGGCTTTAATTATGGATCATTTTTTAAATTGTAGCGACATAGTCATATATTTTAGTTAAGCATGCTCTAAGTCAAATGAAGCAAGACAAGCTGTAAAACAAAAGGAACCCAGTCTGGACTGGATTCAAACCCTTAGGCGAAAAAAGCAATATGCCACCATACTGCACCATCCAGTTTCCGAACAGTGATGCATTCAATTAAGACCAATGACTTGGAGGATAACAACCAAAAAAAAGTGACGATTCAGCTGTTATCATTACAAGCCAACAGACTAAAAAAAATTAAACAAAACCAACCCGTTTGGCAGGGCCGGATTTAGATGAAGAGAGGCCCTAGGCTATTCCACTTGTGAGGCCCCTCCCAATCCCCCACCCCCATGACTAGAGGAAGATGGAAGAGTCCACCAGATTGACACCGATGTGCAGCCGAGCGTGGCCAATGAGATAAGGGCTGGAAAGCTGCGCTTTTTATTTATTGCCAGTGCTAGTGTCGAGTTATCGGCTTAAAACAATATTATTCTTAAATGGAGGGCTAGGAAAATTACTGAAGTGTTGTTTAGAGACTACAGTGCGTTGTGACAGCATATGTAAGAAAGGCCTATGACAGTCAAAAATATTATACATCAGGCCCGTACGAAGCTTTTCAAAAAGGGGGGTGGCATGGCAGGATTACAAAATAATTATGTGAAATAAGTGCACGCAGCGCATATCACAAGCTCGAAGCTCAAAGACCTTTGCGGCCAGGGTTTTAGATGCTCTCTGGTGCATTCTGAGCCTTATTTTGGAGCATTTTTGCACCAAATTTATGACCAATATTTCAGAAATAATTTTGGTTGTCAAGAGTAATGAGTGGTTGGAATGGGATGATTGGGGTCATTGTTGTATACATTTTCTTAAATCAAGAATTGAAGCTGTCCTTGTTTAAATAATCAAGTTGTGCTGTAAAATGTTATGTAAAATGTAATAAAGGAGCATGCAAACACTGCAAATAAAATACTGTAAGTTTTTGCAGTAGATAAAACCTTTTTTTAGAAAATGTTTTGTGTGTTGATTTGATTGCCTGTTACTGTTCGACTGCGTTAGTGTGTACCCATTAAAAATATGATGCAAAATGAGTCGCAAACTATGGAATTCATATTTTTCAGTATTGTTATCAAGGAAAAGAAAGCAGTTCCAATTGTTTGATATTATTCATATGGAGGAAAAAATATAATTGCTCTAAAACCTACCCTAATTTTGCAATCTCACTAAAGATAATCCCCCTTTCCCTCTCCCCTCCTCCTTCCCCCTCCCTCTCCCTCCTCTCTCCCTCCACATCTCTCTCTCCCCCCTCCCCTTCCCCTCTCTCTCTCCCCCTCCCCCCTCTCTCTCTCTCCCCCTCCCCTCCCTCCCTCTCTCCCCCTCCCCTCCCTCTTTCTCCCCCTCTGTCTCAACCCCCCCTTTCCCCCTCTCACACCCCCCCTCTCTCTCCCTCCCTCCCCCTCTCTCTCCCTCCCATGCAGTGAGGCTCCGCCTCCGCTCCACAGACACCGCAGCCCCCTCCCCTCCCCATCCCGGAGAAACGGGCACTCCCACAACGCAATATTCCACTACTTACCAGGAGTAGACATGAGGCATTGAGGTGATTGTGTGGAGTGCAAATGGAGATCTGAACCCGCCCGGGCCCACTGCGCACGCGCGGAGAGACAGCGTCATGTTGCGTCGCTACTGGGTCACCGGCTTCCCCCAACTGCGCAGGCGCAGATGGTTGCAATTTTTTCCCCAGAAATTACCCGAAACCAGAATTTCGGGTAATTTCCATCAGAGTGGAAACACTGATAGCGCTCCAATTTTTTTTTCTTGGGTTTTATTTTACTCTGGGAAAAAAACACCTTGGCCGGAAGCCCCCTAGATTTGAGGCCCTAGGCTTCAGCCTATGAAGCCTATAGGTAAATCCGGCCCTGCCGAGGCCCCCTAGATCTCGAGGCCCTAAGCTTAAGCCTATGAAACTTACACGTAAATCCGGCCGTTTGGTGGGAACCACAACATTTGAGAAAAGTGCACATGAACTTTCTCTGTATCAGCCTTCCATCTGAAATGGCACTTTTGATTCATGAATTTTCTTTACTTAACTATAAAAAACAATTATTATTTTATTAGCTACATGGCACTGTGTCTGTGTCATATTTTGCTCTTCTGAATATCATTTTCAGTGTTTTTCTGCATTCACATTTGTTTTTTTTAATTAACTTTCTGAAAGTTTTTTTTTCAATAATCATATTCCATCAAACATTAATCTAGGCAGATAGCTAGGTTTCCATTCCCTGCAGCACACGCCCCAACTAAAACACAAAGTGATCCACAGCCACAATTTCATCAACACAACTGCAAAAACTATCTCAGGGTCAGTGTCCAATTCTCTGAGTCATCAGTCAACAGTCAAGAATGTTTTATTGTCATATGTAAGAAAAACGGAATAATGTAATTCTTACTTGCAGCAGCACAACAGGTTTGTAAACACGTACTCAATAGAAAATATAATAAAGAACATCAAAAATAACTATATATTTAAAAAATCTAATATTTTGCAAAAAACAAAACAAAGTCCGAAGTCCCTCGTACAACCAAGATATTTTGTAGATCAAACATTGTTTCAATTAATATTCCATTCAGGACTACAATTTTCAGGTCAACAATTATTTTATTTTGTGGTGGAATGTCATGACGCATTTCGTGTCGACCAGTTTCCTGCCGTCTCCCTCAACCTCCACCAATCAGAAAATCTATAGCCCCTTCATCCTGCAGGATTAAAGAACCCAGTTCCAGCACCTACCGAATGTTTAAACATCTACACAAAACAATGGCCTTTCTATATCCTCTTTGTTTCTGTTCTTAATTCTTTTTTTAAGCCTCACCCCTGCTTTATTTTTCTACTGATTCCTCCAGTTAATGCTTCACGGTTTCTCTTTTTGCATGGGAGTCTCTTGAGTACTGTCATCATTCAGTGGTCTATCCCACCCTCAATGAGCAGCATCAATAGTACAGGGAATGAGAAATGGCATGAGAGCACACAAAGGCCACGTCTAAGCAGTAAATAGAGCTATCATACTAGGAATGAGGAGGAAGTAATAAATTAATGAAGAAGATGGAAGTCAACAAAAGTCAAAGTTGAGGTGGTAGAGAAACAAACCAAGTAGCCAGTTTCCATTTTCAATACGAACATGCTTTCTGCATTATGTATGTTATTTTTGGGAGGATGCTGGGGTGTGTTCAGACACCTCATTCCAAACAGTCCGCAAAACTATCTTATAGGGGTTTTCAGTCACTCTCAAACTTACAGTCATCAATCACTTGCTGCACACACAGTTATCAGTCAGAGTTCAGTCACTCTCTGCACCCACAGTAATCAGTGGGCGTTAAGTCACTCGCTGCACCCACAGCAATCAGTGGAAGTTAACAGTCACCCTCCACATCTGCAGTAATCAAAAGGAATTCAGTGACTCTCTTACCTACAGCCATAAGCGACGCTCAAGTCGGGGCAGCCCGGCCCGGGGAAGAAGCGACGCCCAAGTCGGGGCGGCCCGGCCCGGGGGAGAAGCGACGCCCATGTCGGAGCGGCCCAGCCCGAGGCTGAAGATGGCACGGTACTCACGTGAGGGTGGCTAGAACGGTGTTCTGGCGGTGGTGGCCTGAGTCCGGGGTTCGGCCGCGGACCAGCGGCTGCGTCTGCAGGACTGGTGGGCGGCAGCTTCGACCACCCCGGGCCGCGGTGTTTGAGCCGTGGGAAACATCGCCCGGGGGGTATCGCCTCAGCGCAGAGGGAGAAGAGGAGGGAAGAGACTGCAGACCTAAGACTTTTGCCTCCATCACAGTGAGGAGATGTTGGGTGGACTCACTGTGGTGGATGTTAATATGTGTTTATTGTTGTTTTATGTATGACTGTTGCAATTTCGTTCAGGCTTCGGTCTGAATGACAATAAAGGGCTATCTAATCTATCTATCTAATAAGTGGAGATTTAAGTTCCTGTGTTTTTCTCATTTGAGCATTTGCTAGGTAGCCAGCCATATACAGAGTTTTGGAATGACTTAAAATCCCAACTCATACAGTGATCATCAGACTGAAGCATGTTTGCATGTGACCTGTTTTCAATCAAATCTAAGATCACATGTTATACATCATAGATACACAGATACATAGACAATTGGCGCAAGAGTAGGCCATTTGGCCTTTCGAGCCAGCATTGCCAATCAATGAAATCATAGATAGAAAATAGGTGCAGGAGGAGGCCATTCGGCCCTTCGAGCCAGCACTGCCATTCATTGTGATCATGGCTGATCGTCCCAAATCAATAACCCGTGCCTGCCTTCTCCCCATATCCCTTGAATCCACTAGCCCCTAGAGCTCTATCTAACTCTCTCTTAAATCCATCCAGTGATTTGGCCTCCACTGCCCTCTGTGGCAGGGAAGATCATCAGCAATCAGTATCCCATTCCTGCCTTCTCCCCATAGCCCTTGATTCCGCTATCCCTAAGAGCTCTATATCACTCTCTTTTGAATGCATCCAGTGAATCGGCATCCACTGCCTTCTGAGGCAGAGAATTCCACAAATTCACAACTTTATGTGGAAAAAGTTTTTTCTCGTCTCAGTTCTAAATGGCGTACTCCTTATTCTTAAACTGTGGCTCCTGGTTCTGGACTCCCCCAACATCGGGAACATGTTTCCTGCATCTAGCGTGTCCAATCCCTTAATAATTATATGTGTTTCTATAAGATCCCTTCTCATCCTTCTAAATTCCAGTGAATACAAGCCCAGTTGCTCCATTCTTTCATCATATGACAGTCCCGCCATCCCGGGAATTAACCTCGTGAACTTACGCTGCACTCCCTCAATAGCAAGAATGTCCTTCCTCAAATTAGGAGATCAAAACTGCACACAATACTCCAGGTGTGGTCTCACCAGGACCCTGTACAACTGCAGAAGGACCTCTTTGCTCCTATACTCAACTCCTCTCGTTATAAAGGCCAGCATGCCATTAGCTTTCTTCTCTGCCTGTTGTAGTTGCATGATTACTTTCAGTGACTGATGTACTAGGACACCCAAGTCTTGTTGTACTTCCCCTTTTCCCAACTTGACGCCATTCAGATAATAATCTGCCTTCCCGTACTTGCCACCAAAGTGGATAACCTCACATTTATCCACATTATACTGCATCTGCCCACTCACCCAACCTGTCCAATTCACCCTGCATCCTCCTCATTGCATCCTCTTCACAGTTCGCACTGCCACCCATCTTTGTGTCATCTGCAAATTTGCTAATGTTACTTTTAATTCCTTCATCTAAATTATTAATGTATATTGTAAATAGCTGCGGACCCAGCACAGAGCCTTGCGGCACCCCACTAGTCACTGCCTGCCATTCTGAAAGGGACATGTTAATCCCTAAACCAATTTTCTATCCATGTCAATACCCTACCCCTAATATCGTGCTCTAATTTTGCCCATTAATCTCCTGTGGGACCTTATCAAAGGCTTTCTGAAAGTGTAGGTACACTACATCCACTGGCTCACCCTTGTTCATTTTATTTGTTACATCCTCAAAAAATTCCAGAAGATTTGTCAAGCATGATTTCGTAAATCCTTCGTAAATCCATGCTGACTTGGACCGATCCTGTTACTGCTATCCAAATGCGCCGCTATTACATCTTTGATAATCGACTCCAGCATCTTCTCCCCCACCGATATCAAGCTAGCTGGTCTATAATTCTCTGCTTTCTCTCTCCCTTCTTTCTTGAAAAGTGGGATAACATTAGCTACCCTCCAATCCACAAGAACTGATCCAGAATCTATAGAACATTGGAAAAGATCACCAATACGTACATGATTTCTAGAGCCACCTCCTTGAGTGGGTTTCTCTTGTTCAAAGTATTTACATTTTATTATAAGCAGGAAGGCTAATAGGGATATGGGCCAAATACAGATAAAGGGGACTAGCCCAAAATGCCATCTCGGTCTGCATGGACAAATTGGGCCAATGGGCTTGTTTCCATGCTGTAAAGCTCTATAACAATTTAGATGCCATTTCCTGATGGACCCAAGATGAGACTCGTGTCCCTGAATAGTATCTATTAATTTAAAAACAAAACATCCCCTTCTGATTCAGTCAATAAATTATTGCTACACCTCACCATAGGTCATTTGTACTCAGTAGACCTATCACATTTTCTCTGATGACCTTGTGTTCACAGGCTGAATATCACTTTCTGCATTCCAGCACAGGTTAATTTCATTAATTCTGCAGCTTACTTGTCTTTCTTTGATATATCCACCTGTATTGTCCAGCTTCATAGGTCCTTTTACTGATTTCTCCTGATTGGCTTGGCTATTATGACAAAGACTGCTACAGTTCTGCTGCCCCCTGTAAAGGGATGTTACCTTTAACAAAACATTTCAGTGGGCTGTTTGTCATTATTTCTATCTCAGTGGGTCTTTCTTGTTTAATAGGGTGAGAATATTTGTTTTATTCGTGCCTCAACAGTGCCATAAACTATTTTCTAAACCTACAGTTTGCTGCATGTCATGTCCCAAATTCTGCTCTTGGCTCCTGAAAGCACTGCAGTAATCTAAATTCAGATCTGATTCTTTGAATAAACTAGTCAACCTAGTGTTTACAACAATGGACTTGCACTCCAAAGATCTGCATTCAAGTTTCAGCAAGCAGAATATAACCTGGAATTGAACTTTTAACAAAACAGAAAAATGTTACTTAAAACAAAATCTGCCTGGTTAACTAACATTATTTGTGGGATGGACCTGCCACCTCCTAACAGTCTAAACAGCATGTGATGACAGTCTTAGGCAATAAGAGACAGGCAAGTAATACTACCTTTTCTAAGTGGTCCACATTTTAAAACAAAATAATAAAGAACTTCACAAGTAGTCCAGCAAACATGGGAATCTTGCTTTGATTGACAAGTTTTGGTAAAATGCACAGTAATCAATCCAAGCCTGGGGTGGGAGATTGCAACCTTCACGTGGTCCACCCTGTTTCGACTAATGCAATCAACCTGACGTGCACAAACAAATAGATGTAGTGTTTTGTTAGGCTGTGCATGCCAAACGCAAGAAGAAGAATCCAAGCCTACTATGGACAGTAGGGTAGTACTATCCCTAGGACAGTATCACTCTCAAATTAAATGATGCAGTTCTATTTCTTTGTTGTTTCATACAAGATGATTAGACCATATTAACAGTACTGGGATGAAATAAATGAAAACAAAAGCGAAATGTAGTCTCCTAAATGTACGATAAACTGTTATGGGGTGTGAATATGTGTATTTTCTTCAATAATTGATCAAAATTCACATGTGTTTCTTTAACTGGTCTGTCCATCTATAAACATAATCTTTATTTTTCATCTTTTGCATGGGAAATGACATGGGCAGGGATGATGCATGTGTTTTCAGCCTTGTGTTTGTTATTGACAAGTGGCTTGATGTATAAAAAAGGTTATGGAAACTTGAAAGTTAATAAAGTAAGCATATAACCATATAACCATATAACCATAACAGCACGGAAACAGGCCATCTCGGCCCTTCAAGTCCGTGCCGAACATTAAAAAAAAATTTTTTTTAATTAAAAATAAATACTTCCCCCTAGTCCCATCTACCTGCACTCAGACCATAACCCTCCATTCCTTTCCCGTCCATATACCCATCCAATCTATTTTTAAAGGATAACATCGAACCTGCCTCCACCACTTCCACTGGAAGCTCATTCCACACAGCTACCACTCTCTGAGTAAAGAAGTTCCCCCTAATGTTCCCCCTAAACTTCTGTCCCTTAATTCTCAAGTCATGTCCCCTTGTTTGAACCTTCCCTACTCTCAATGGGAAAAGCTTATCCACGTCCACTCTGTCTAACCCGCTCATAATTTTAAAGACCTCTATCAAGTCCCCTCTTAACCTTCTGCGCTCCAAAGAATAAAGACCTAACTTGTTCAACCTTTCTCTGTAACTTAGTTGCTGAAACCCAGGCAACATTCTAGTAAATCTCCTCTGTACTCTCTCTATTTTGTTGACATCCTTCCTATAATTAGGCGACCAAAATTGTACTCCATACTCCAGAATTGGCCTCACCAATGCCTTGTACAATTTTAACATTACATCCCAACTTCTATATTCAATGCTCTGATTTATAAAGGCCAGCACACCAAAAGCTTTCTTTACCACCCTATCTACATGAGATTCCACCTTCAGGGAACTATGCACAGTTATTCCTAGATCCCTCTGTTCAACTGCATTCCTCAATTCGCTACCATTTACCGTGTACGTCCTATTTTGATTTGTCCTGCCGAGATGTAGCACCTCACATTTGTCAGCATTAAACTCCATCTGCCATCTTTCAGCCCACTCTTCCAAATGGCCTAAATCTCTCTGTAGACTTTGAAAATCTACTTCATTATCCACAACACCACCTATCTTAGTATCATCTGCATACTTACTAATCCAATTTTCCACACCATCATCCAGATCATTGATGTACATGACAAACAACAGTGGGCCCGACACAGACCCCTGAGGCACCCCACTAGTCACCGGCCTCCAACCTGACAAACAGCTATCCACCATTACTCTCTGGCATCTCCCATTCAGCCACTGTTGAATCCATCTTGCTACTCCACCATTAATACCCAACAATTGAATCTTCTTAACCAACCTTCGATGAGGAACCTTGTCAAAGGCCTTACTGAAGTCCATATAGACAACAACCACTGCTTTACCCTCATCAATTTCCCTAGTAACCTCTTCGAAAAATTCAAGAAGATTAGTCAAGCATGACCTTCCAGGCACAAATCCATGTTGACTGTTCCTAATCAGACCCTGCTTATCCAGATGCTTATATATATTATCTTTAAGTATCCTTTCCATTAATTTGCCCACCACTGACGTCAAACTAACAGGTCTATAATTGCTAGGTTTACTCTTCGAACCCTTTTTAAACAACGGAACAACATGCGCAGTACGCCAATCCTCCGGCACTATTCCCGTTTCTAATGACATTTGAAATATTTCTGTCATAGCCCCTGCTATTTCTACACTAACTTCCCTCAATGTCCTAGGGAATATCCTGTCAGGACCTGGAGACTTATCCGTTTTCATATTTTTCAAAAGTGTCCGCACCTCCTCTTCTTTGAATCTCACAGTTTCCATTGCTACTCTGCTTGTTTCCCTTACCTCACATAATTCCATATCCTTCTCCTTCGTAAATACCAAAGAAATTGTTCAATATCTCCCCCATCTCTTTTGGCTTTGCAGATAGCTGTCCACTCTGACTCTCTAATGGACCAATTGCATGCATAACCATAGGAAATTGTAGACTAATTATAAATGGCATGTGATTAAATCATATCCAGTAAATTAAATCACTGGGAAGGAATAGTTTTAATCCTCTGAAAACATAATTTACAGATTGCTTTAAATCAATCATATGTGGAAGTTTATCTTTGAATGAGTGACTCACAGAAAGTCCTGATAAGAGGTGGGTCAGTTGTGAGCGAGATGTCACTTTTAAAACATAACCAAAACATATTCTTCTTACGTACCATGAGTCCTCCAAACCTATGCAGAATTTCTGACTTGGCCAGAATAAAAAAAATCTCCTTTTCTACTGATAGCGAAGCAAGTAGATATCAACTGACTGTGCTGGTAGATATCACAGCAGGATGTCAAAACAAGATTAATCTAGTTCTCCACCTCAGCTGATGGTTTGGAAAAAACGATTTCATTATTCAGTGGTTGAACAGCTAACTCAGAAGTCAAAACAATTGTTTGGTTGGCTTCAGCTACACGTTTATTTTCCAATTACAGCTTGATGTGAAATCTGCTGTTATCCAAAGCGAGTGAATATTTTTACAACTTTGATGCAGTTGGAAAAGTGGTGTTTGTGAATCAACCTTCCCAGGCAATGTTACAAGGTTAGTCAGGTAGATTGAAGGCCGAATTTCAGGTAATTTCCATAATAAAACAAAAAAATTGTTTTAGAATTAGTTCATCTTTCATCACACCTTCTCACCCAACCTGAAATTCCTTTTTGTCCCTCAACTACAAACTAAAGTTCCCAATGTCTTAATAGTGAGAGAGTGGGAGGGCTCAATGTATAGAATAAGCATTTGGTTGAGTGTTTAAATTGTAATTGCAGAAAGATTGAAAGGGAAAGAGGGAGAGAAGCTACAAGTATAAAGGGCAGGAAAGTAAATGGTGTACAAACGTGAGTCTACCTTCAATCCAAAACTAGTTATAACATTGTAAAATACACGCTTCCACAATTCCAGAAACAATGTACATTGTTGAACATCATTCCAATTCAATTCCTTTATTGTCATCTTGCAAGCAACAGTTGTACAGTGCAAAACGAAAAGACGTTTCCCAGGGACTACCGGAGCATCGCACATGAAGTTTAAAACATTTCACACATAATAACACTGAAAACAATCCAGTCCCTGATGGAACAGTATAATGTTAAAATAGATAAAAACAACGTTAAAATACAGTAAGACCAATCATAAACATGTCCGGGGTGGCTGATTTGAGTGGCCAGTGCCAGTTATTGAAGTGGCCAGTGCCATGTTTTATAGTGTCCGTGCCAAGCCGCAGAATCAGGTGACTGTGAGTACAGAGATTTGATTGACGCATTTGCTGAAATCTTCAGCATCATCGTGTTTGCATTGTTAAATATTTTTGTCTGCAACTTCAGTAGTGCTCTAAAGAGAAATCATGAGTAATGGAAGAGGAGGGAAATTCTTTTCACCCCAGTAGCCATCCTAAAGTGCCTGTCCCACTTAGGAGACCTAAACAGCAACCTTTGGTGACCTTGCACGCCACCCAAAAAAAAATCAAGGTCGAGGTGACCTGCAACTTCCTACCACCTCCAACGCATATGTTGAAAACCTTCCTCGACTATGAAGAAAACCTCCTTCGACCTCCTTTGACTACCTTCGACTAGCGTCGCAACCGGCTTCGACTAGACCTGCGACAAAAAAATTATCGATTTTTAAAACGGCAACCTATTTTTAGTCGAGGCCGGTTTTAATCATGATGGAAAAAAATAGCAGCAACCTAGATGAAGCCTCGACCACGCAGAAACCACTTTTGACCATTGGGGAGAGTGACCAAAACCTCCTGTGACCTCATGGAAACCTTGGGTGGCGGGCAAGGTCACCAGAGGTTGCTGTTTAGGTCTCCTAAGTGGGACAGGCCCTTAACACTTACCTCTGTTGAGCAGAGCTGAAACACTACAGGGCACCATTGTAGCTCTCAGCAATGTTCTGTTCGTAAACATGAAGCTGTGGCTTTTTAGCATAAATGAAATACATATTTAGGAATGGACATACAGCTACACTTGAACCTTTCAGTACAACATGGATACATTCCACAATTTAAGAAGCATGTGCAACCTGGTTATACTGAAACATGCAACGGCACACATATCCATATGTGTGACATCTACTAACTGTATAAAATGAGCTGTGAACTGCTCTTGAAAAATGGCTATAAGTGGCATCCAAAGGAATTCAGAACAAATTGACTTTTCTCAGGGCTCTGTGAATAGTCTGATTAAACAATCTTCCACTCTCTTCCTCCAGTGAATAACAGACTTATTGCAGGAAATTCATTGTGTAGCCTCCAGAGTCCACCTTAGTCGTGAGGTGTTATTGTGGGGGAGGATTCTTATGAGCACAATTCAACCCATGAAGCATCTGATTAAACATTGTATTTTTGCTTTGATCAAAAGGCTTGGGAAAAACATTCTTTGTGAACAGTGGCAACAAATATTTTCCAGGGATGATGAGAAGGCAAGCATACTTAAATATAGGATGAATATTATTAGACATTCCTAACTCCATCATTTGCACACAGCTACCTCTCTCACCAGCCTACCCCAAAACTGAATGTAAGTTTTGAAAGTGTACTTCTCCAGCAGAACATTGTGAATAATCAATACCATCAGGAATAGGTGACGTTTCGGGTCGAGACCCTTCTTTAGATTGGAGAAGGGTATTGACCCGAAACATCACCTATTCCTTTTGTCCAGAGGTACTGTCTGACCTGCTGAATTACTCCAACTTTTGGGGTCTACCTTCTGTTTAAACCAGCATGTGCAGTTCCTTCCTACACATCGTGTTCAGCTCAAACTTGGTATCCATTTATTATATCGATTCTTTTAACAAGTACAAAACCTACCGATTGAAATGGAAATAGCAAAAATTGAATGCATCTGATAATATACTATCACAATTCTGTAATAAAATATATTCGCAGAAATAGATAGTAGGAATAAATCACACCTACTATTCTACATCTATTTAAAAAATTATATTCACAGATTAAGAGCATGGGTCAAAAGATCCTTAAGGTCTGTAGAGTCATACAGCATGGAAACAGGCCCCTCCACCCAAGTTGTCCATGACGACTAAGATGCCCCATCCACGCTTGTCCCACCTTCCCAGGTTCAACCCATTTACCACTAAACCTTTCCTAACTATGTATCTATCCAAATATCTTGAGGATTTTATAGAACTATCTATACTATTACTAAAACTCTCATCTTGACCACTTCCGGTCTGCGTTGTAATTAAATTTG
Source organism: Malacoraja senta (assembly GCA_038087875.1). NCBI lineage: Eukaryota > Metazoa > Chordata > Chondrichthyes > Rajiformes > Rajidae > Malacoraja > Malacoraja senta. Next base: position 189,672 of record JAXLNO010004720.1, read on the forward strand.
CACAAAAACGCTACCATATATCGCTAGGGTTTTTCGCCACCTTACTCGCCATTCTCCTCTGCTCCAAGCGCACCAAGGTTTGTTCCGTTCGGTGAAATAATAGAAAAGTTATGAAGGTTTAAAAAATCGTGAGATCAGCAGATTGGTCTTCTTGCCTGTCCGTCACCATGAAGGTAGCGCCCCTTCTGGGGGCAAGGAGAATAAAGCCCCGGAGGCCGGACATGAGTCAGTCAGCCCGGAAGCCATGAGTGAGAGTTGAGTCCAGTACTGTGAGTCTACAAGCCTTGGCTGAGTCCGGAGGTCGCGCTCATTCCAGAGGTCGCGCTCATTCCGGAGGTCACGCTCATTCCGGAAGTCGTGCTCAGTCCAGAGGTCGCGCTCAGTCCAGTGGTCGCGCTCATTCCGGAAGTTGCGCTCATTCCGGAAGTCGCGCTCAGTCCAGAGGTTGCGCTCAGTCCATAAATCGGACCTGAGTTCAGAAGTCGGACCCGAGTCCAAGGCCGCGCTCAGTCCAGAAGTCAGGCGTGAGTATAATCAAGAGAGTTTTACTGTCGTATGTCCAAGATATGCGTGTGTGATGGAGGGTGCGTGTATGTGTGAGTGAGAGATGGAGGGTGTGTGTCTGTGTGTGTGAGATGGAGGGTGTGTGTGAGATGGAGGGTGTGTGTGTGTGTGTGTGTTTGTGTGTGTGTGTGTGTGTGTGTGTGTGTGTGTGTGTGTGTGTGTGTGTGTGTGTGTGTGTGTGTGTGTGTGTGTGTGTGTGTGTGTGTGTGTGTGTGTGTGTGTGTGTGTGTGTGTGTGTGAGATGGAGTGTGTGTGTGTGTGTGTGTGATTGTGTGAGAGATGGAGTGTGTGTGTCTGTGTGAGAGATGGAGTGTGTGTGTGTGTGTGTGTGTGCGAGATGGAGGGTGTGTGTGTGTGTGTGTGTGTGAAATGGAGAGAGTGTGTGTGAGTGAGATGGAGGGTGTGTGTGTGTGTGTGTGTGATGGAGGGTGTGTGTGTGTGTGTGTGTCTGTGTGTCTGTGTGTGAGATGGAGGGTGTGTGTGTGTGAGAGATGGTGTGTGTGTGTGTGTGTGTGAGTGAGATGGAGGGTGTGAGTGTGTGTGTGTGTGTGATGGAGGGTGTGTGTGTGTGATGGAGGGTGTGTGTGTGTGTGATGGAGGGTGTGTGTGATGGAGGGTGTGTGTGTGTGATGGAGGGTGTGAGTGTGATGGAGGGTGTGTGTGTGATGGAGGGTGTGTGTGTGATGGCGGGTGTGTGTGTGTGTGTGTGTGTGTGTGTGATGGAGGGTGTGTGTATGTGTGTGTGATGGAGGGTGTGTGTGTGTGTGTGATGGAGGATGTGTGTGTGTGTGTGATGGATGAGTTCCACCAGCCGCGAGTGAACTGTGAGTACACCCGCCGTTAGTGAGTGAACTGTGAGTCCACCAGCCATGAGTGAGTGAACAGTGAGTCCACCAGCCGTGAGTGAGTGAGTGAACAGTGAGTCCACCAGCCGTGAGTGAGTGAACTGTGAGTCCACCAGCCGTGAGTG
>JAXLNO010004721.1:0-24125 GCA_038087875.1 Malacoraja senta
CATTGACTTTGAATTTGTCTCAAGTGGATATAATGACTTGTTTTCTGCTACATGTATCCCTGACTTTTCCAAAGAGCTTTTACTTTCATTCTCACATATCACTGTTAAAAAGATTCAATCCCTTTCTCACTTCTCCAACAAAGGATTTTACGGAGTTTTGCTATATTGTGTGTCTTCCAGGAACCAACAATGTTTGTTTATTTCTGTTTACATTTTCTACATGTCTTTGGACTGTCACATCCTGTTCACATGAGCTGAAACCGTGCAGTGGCCATGGCCATTTTCCTCACACTGAAGCAAACAATCACTTCAAGCTAAGATAGACACAAAATGCTGGAGTAACTCAGCGGGACAGGCAGCATCTCTGGAGAGAAGGAATGGGTGACGTTTTGGGTCGAGACCCTTCTTCAGACCTACTAATCACTTCAAGCTAACTGAGAAACAAACTGCTGGAGGAACTCAGCAGACCAGGGTAGCATCTGTGGAGGGAAATAGACAGACAACATTTCAGGTCAGGACATTTCGTCAGACTTCAAGCATCTTCAATTGTCTCCACAGATGCTGCCTCATCCACTGAGTTCCCCAGTAGTTTGATTTTTTACTCTGGATTCCAACATCTGCAGTATCTTCTGTCTTCATCACTTCAAGCTCATGGCTTTCTTTACAGATTCACTACTTGCACCTTCAAATAACATAGCTCTTGTTTCAACCTAATTAACCTGCTGCCACCATGTTATGCCCTTGTTTATTTTCCAGAGCATTCTTTATTAATTAGACCCCTGGACTATGTTCTGTGGCTCAACAACTTGTTATTCTTCCAGACAGGACTTCTCATAAGTAATAGTGTTCTCTATATACAGAATCTAGTACACATGGTAAGAAATACAATGTAATGAAAATGGTATAATCACAAAATAGTTCTCCCATTATTCTTACAATTTGTAATACTATGTCTAAAACAGGTTAAGGCAGAAAAACAAATGGTGACAGAAAATGGAGAACAGCTAGTATAAGAGGAGCAATGAGTTTTAGGAACTGTAGACAGACAATATCCCAGGGCAGATGTAATGGGTTGTTCATAATTGCCTTGGCCTTGGACTTAATACTGATGAAATATAAAGTATAGAAAAAGGGAACAGTTTTCAGCAATTTTATGATAATGCTAGGTTTTCATTGAATTTTTTTGCCAATTTATTTTCATGTATCACAGAGGGTGGTGAGTGCTGGAACGTGTTGCCGAGATTGGTGGTTGAGGCAGTATGATAGTGGTATTTAAGAGGCTTTTGAATACAGCTTTATAGATATGCAGAGTGGAGGAATATGAATATACACAAGGTAAGATGAGAGATGGTCTTGGCATCGTTTGGCACAGACATTGTGGGCCGAAGGGCCTGTTCTTGAGCTGTTACTGTGCTATGCATCTGAGAACAATGGATTTTTTCTGTGGAGAATATTTTTATCACAAGGTATTTATGTCCACTCTGCACGTCCACAGCTGGAGAGAGTGGAATAGTCCTCACTTTAGCAAACAATTTGTAGATAAAAATAGTAAGATTAAACGAGAACTTACCAGTTTGAAATTTGACTGGATTTTATGAGGAGTTACGATGAGCGATTACGTGAAGAAAGGACGTCAGTCCGCATGCGCGTCATTCTTCAAAGCAGCGGTGTAAAATCACAGAAAAGAGAAATGACCCGAGGATAGTAAGATTGAGAACTGGAAACTACCAGATGCCCTTGATAATATGAGGAGGGAGCGGGGGCATGTAATCGCTCAGCGTAACTCCTCATAAAATCAAGATCAAACTTCAAACTGGTAAGTTCTCCTTTAATCTTATTATTTTACTTCGGAGTCATGTGAGTGACTACGTGAAGGATTTTAAAGCTCTGTGATTTCATGCCATGGAAAAAACGAGTCCACACAAATCACGACTGCCTCAGTTTACCACAGGTAGGTAAACATTAATAATGCATTCAGACATGACATAGTTTTAAAACATGCTGATGGCTGATAAATGAACAAAATTATAATAAATAGTAACCCCTCTCATCCGGGGGGAAACTATAAAATAGAACCTAAAATAAGAGTTGGCAAATACCCCTGGTCTAGCAATGGGTTAAAATAAAATGTTTGGAAAACTCGTTCCCTAGAACATCCTGCAGTCGGCAGGATGTGGTCCCAGAGGACCGTACATAACCCTTGCTGCTGATGTAGTAGCAGCCCCTGGTAGAGTGAGATTTGCAAATTAGAATTTGTATCTAACCCCTGTATGAGCCAGAACCCCATGTAACCACCTGGAAGTGGTCTGAACTGATACCTTCTTATGAGGTTTTTAGTAACTAACTACTAGGTAGTATGAGAGCCTCTAAGGCTCTAGGTGATCTAGACGTAATGTTGTAAACGTGTGACCACACATAAACGAAGGTGCATGGGTATGCCATGAGAACTAGTTTTGAGACCTGACACACTGGCTGCCCTGATTAACTGATCATAACACGAAATATTAAATATTAGCTGGTATAACATCCTGTCAGTCGCAATTATATAATGACAGGACCCGTTGCGCTGAGGACAGCGCCAAAGGGATACTACCTTGTGAGAGCCGAGCCAATGATAGGGATAGCTGGAGCCCCCGGTAAAGTAGTGTTAACACAATGTCAAGTTCAAGTTCAAGTTCAAGTGAGTTTATTGTCATGTGTCCCTGATAGGACAATGAAATTCTTGCTTTGCTTCAGCACAACAGAACATAGAAGGCATTGATTACAAACAGATCAGTGTGTCCATATATCATTATATAAATCCCATACTTCCGTGTACTTGGGTCTGGGAGAACTTGTGTAAAAGATATCCTAATAAACTGGAATCAGAGGGTGAGACCTGACAGAGCTGGATCCCGTTCGCTGCAGCAAATATGATGAGAAGCACGTTGGCCACAGTTGATGGGACTATAACTTAATTATTGTCAAGGGCCCATTCAAAATGAAACTTAAGACGTCAGTGTCCGTGCCATATTTATATGTAACATAGCAATTAAACAGGAAACGCTTCCCATCTCCTGAAGAGGAAATGTACTGCTTTTGCTGGTGCTATCCCTGCACACTGCAGTGAGCACATACATGGATCGGTCTGACATCCCAAGCACAGGGGTGTCTTCTCAGATTCTGTAAGGCAATGAATTGATTAATCTGCAGAGGCTGGTTCCCCGAGTCCCAGGCTGAACCAGCAAAGTTTATGTTTAGAAACCCCATATAGGGTTCTACCTATAATTCCCAACATTGCGGGAAACCATGGCTACATAGGCCAGTCAGACAGTACGAAAACCCCTGAAGCAGGGATCTTGCTGAATTTGTTGCAAGACCCGACTGATGAGGCAAAATGGAGCAACGACATAGAAGAACGTTCCTCCCGTGTAGCGAGAATGTATCTCTCGCCACTGTCATGCCAGATGTCTTGCACCGGTAAAAGAGCCCTGGATGCAAACATATCGATATTCGGTGTTCCATAGAGCCATGATGTCATAAAATACTAGTGATCCAACATCCATTCTGTGTAATCATTGATTATACGTGATGATACACCAACGCCAAATAAGGTTGGGTAAATATTACAGGATACTTTGGCTTGATTGCACCCATGTGACAAACGAATGCCACCACCACAGTGTATCAACGTGGAACTGAGCATGCATATCCGCACAATAACCCTTTAACCTATAGTATGCACCTAGTGTCTATAGGTAGTTGATACCAACTGAAGAATTGGTAATTCATGCAAATCTCATTCGTCTCCATAACTAGAGATGGCATTTCATAATTTCGCATCTTAGAGCATTTGCATCAGTTTGTAATAACTGAAGATTTGTTGACCAACTACTGGAGCAATGCTGAATATTGTTCGTCCACCATTGTGGCTTTGGTGGCTTCAGCTGGTAAAAGCATAGATCCGTTACCAATTGCACAGCCGAAACACAGCTGCTATATTGCCAATTTACACTTGATGAATAGAAGACTTGCTTGATAACAAGATTGTTACAGGCTTCTATTGATTCCAATCTCTTGCCCCAGGGCGGAGTCACAGATAATGAATAGTTAACGGTAATACCGAATAACCAATAACTGAGTTGGTATCACTTAATTAACTGGAGGAACGCATTTCTTAAATATAGTTGCGGCTGAAAACAGTTGATTTTAGCAAAAACAGCGTTTAGAACATCATCCAGTTAAGCCATAACAAGTGATTTTGAGCTCTGAGCAGTCCCAGCACCGGTTTAGTAATTTGGTAGATAACCTGGGAGCTGAAATAGCCATAGCAATGCATAACCATTATCATAGCCCATCCAGAAATTCAAATGTCTCCTGGGATCCCTGTAAATGGGACCTGAATAGTATTCAACTTTGAAATAGATGCATGCCATAACGATCCTAAAGAAACGGTTTGTTAGACAATAACGAAGTTCCATATACCTGAAGAATCTATGTTGCACATGCTAGTTAAATCAATTTTTAACTGACATCATCATTCATAATGAACAGGCCACGCCTGCCATAATACGTGCCACCTTGAGTTGACAACTCTGGCCAGCTTCCCCGGGTCTGTCTCGAAAGGTGACCCTGACCATTATACTGAGCCTGCCTCGAAAGACAACTCTGGCCATAACACTGGGCCTGCCTAGGAAGGCACTGCAGCCATAATTCTGAGCCTGCCTCGAAAGACAACTCTGGCCAATTTCCGAGCTAGTCTCGGAAGGCAATCCTGGCCGTAATACTTAGCCTGCCTCGAAAGATAACTCTGGCCATGTTTCCGAGTTTGTTCCGTAAGTAATTCCTGGGCATAAAAACTGAGCCTGCCTCGAAAGACAACTCTAGCCCCAATTCCAAGCCAAGCTTGGTATCCTAGCATACTGTGCAATAATGACCCAATCTCATGTTATCTTCATTTGTACAAACATTTGTAAATACCAATTTGTAAATGGTCCAGTACCTCATGTTTAGGAGGAATCAAACCCACCTACCTCCGTGGTTACCAGTGGTCTGTGGTAAGCCCAACAGCCTCTAATGTGGGTTCTATTCCCGTCCTTGATTGGCGAGTAGGAACGGTAGTGTATAAGGATTCCATATGTCCTGACCGGTTTGGATCTTGGGCCCGAAAAGCCTTGCCCAGCTATCAAGCTGCCACCTGTTTCAGTGAACTGCTACTGCCGTTAAGGCGCTGGGTGTGTCGTCGGCGATATGATGAAGCTTTGTTCATGTTGGTACCTTGATCAGTCCGTCAACTTTTGCTTCCTCATCAGGTATATCTGTTGGATAAGTCTTACCTGAAGAGATTCGGCGGCTGGTTTCATTTCCTCCAATGTCACCCCTGATAGCGCTGTTCACTGCCGGCACTTGTAGCGTGAGGGGAAACTCTGGCCCCTCCTGGTTTTTCTGCCACGGCAGTAACCCATCCGTTTGCGAGTATTTCCTTAGAGCCACATGCATGTGCTCCAGTATGTTCCACGGACATACTTTGAATTTGAAATCAGTTACACACTGACCACTCGCACTCCCCTCCACAGAGAGGGGATTCGTAGGCAGCCCTGAAAACAGGTGCTGCGCTGACATGGCCCCTCTATGGACCTATATCATGATTTTTTATTTATTTTTTATATTTATATATATATATATTTTTCTCCGAGTCAGACAGAAGCTGACTCCAAATGCTCCCCTCCTCAGAGAGGGAGACATAGTGCAGCTGCCGTTGCCGTTGCCGTGGGCCCTCCCCCCCCCCCCCCCCCCAAAGGAGCACCTCTCCATCAGGTGCTCCATGTGGGTCTGAACGTTCAAAGACGTTACCCATGAAGGAGGGGATCCTCTCCATCAGGAATCCTCCTGGCCCGACTTGTTTGAGTCAACGGGGCCTCTTCCAATGCTCCCCTGCTCTGGGAGATATTATATCGTGGCTACCCTTCAAGCGCCGCTGGCTCCATCCAGCGACTCAAAAAGCGAATTTTGACCGCCGCCACTACCGCATTCCCGCGGTCTCCGTAGCGGGTTCCCGCGGTCCGTTTCCGGGATTCCCTGAGGTCATGACCGGGATTCCCTCTGGTCAGTGACTGGGGTTGCCCGCGGTCCATGAAGGTTTCCCTGCGGCTGCCCGGACTTCCTGCAAAAGAAAAACATAACCTGAAAGTAAGTTTAAAACTTACCTTAGGGTTTAAACTTACCGCTGGCAGGTGCAGCGCCCTGCCAGTCCGACGTAGCGCAATGCGGTAGACGTAAAGACGCGCATGCGGACTGACGTCCCTTCTTCACGTAGTCACTCACGTGACTCTGAAGTAAAATTCTCTTATCCCTTTATAAACTGCAAGAGATTACCATATGACAGAACTAAGATATGGGAATGCTCAATGGATAATTCTTCAAAAGCACTCAATAAAAAGTCGCTGTTTGAGGGAGGGAAGAATGCAAGTAGAACTGTTTGGACCCCTGGAGCGGCAGAAAGCAGAATTTAATAGTAAGATTAAACGAGAACTTACCAAGTTTGAAGTTTGATCTTTATTTTATGAGGAGTTACGTTGGTGATTACGTGAAGAAGACCCGTCAGGGAGCATGCGCGTCAATCTTCAAAGCAGCGGTATGAAACCACAGATAACACAATATTTAAAGTAACATATTAAGATGAGCAACATGAGAACTACCATATGACCTTTTTTATGAGATGGTTGGGCGTGGCGGGCACGTAATCACCAACGTAACTCCTCATAAAATAAAGATCAAACTTCAAACTTGGTAAGTTCTCGTTTAATCTTACTATTTTACTTCGGAGTCACGTTTGTGACTACGTGAAGGGTTCAAAGTTCTGTGATTTTATGCCGCAGATCCAAATCCCGGCTTCTCACTGCATTGATTGACTTTCGATGAGAAACAATCAATAATGCGTTAAACATGAAATGTGAATATCATGCAGTAACAATTGATTTGAATAATCAAAACAACCAGTAACCCCTCTAACCCAGGGGAATCTAAACAGGACTTAATCCTGAATTTGCAAACAGCCTCTCGCCGATCGGCAATCAGCCGATAGTAAAAAAAATGTAAACCATTCATTTGACCACCCGGCACCTGTAAGAATATGGCCGATGTGAACATCCATCGCCCTAGCCGACGATGTTGCTGCTGCACTAGTGGAAAAGGATATATACACTTCAGTGTTAATACCTGCCTGAATCAACATTTGCTTTAAACCACCTTGAGATAGTCTGCACTGACATTCTCCTATGTGGCTACATGTAACTAATAAACAATGCTGTTTCCACGTTTCTTAAGGTCTTTATATCCTCATACAATGAAAATAAATGTGCCATTACACATAAACATGGATCAGTAGATTATGCTGAAACACAATTTTAACAAACCTTTGACACCTGGCCTGCTCTGTTTGAGCAGGACGCAAATATATAACATAACATTCTCTTCAGCAACTTCCATCCTGTCTAGCAGAAGCTTTTGCAAACTCTGCACTTGCTATGCTGAACCAATGCCATGAGCATAACCACTTTCATGATTAGTTTGGCAAATTCAGAGACATGACAGGAACCTACTGTCGAAGCATCTTGAGGACCACACTTACATCCCAGATCATCATATACCTGGGTTTAGGAGGTTTAGAGTTGAAATTCCTTTCATCAATCCAGCTCTGATATGATGAAACCCAATAGGATCTTTCCTGACCCCATCAAAACCATACGAGGACAAAGCAGTTAAAGCTGTATTAATGGTGCTATAACTGAGCCCCTCATCATCGTAGAGTGTCAACAGGAACTCTAAAATATCCACAATACCTGCAGTACTATAGTCAATATTATTTTCCCCTTTTGAGTACTCTTTCTCCAGGCTACAGTGAGCATGTCCACCGTTCACCCAGACAGTCCTTGCTCCAGGTATGGCCTTCTTAAAACCTGCAAATTAACAAGTCAATACTATCACATAACAGATGACTTTCCCGTGTTAGCGGATGCTCCAGTCAATTCCTATGCTTGGGAACCACCAAAAAGAGGTTGGATCCTTAACTGTAACATCAAAGGAAACCATGCTTGATTCGGCCAATTAGGTATTACAAGCACCCCCAAAGCGGCATTGTGCTTGATTTCTTGCAGACTCCGACCTATTAGGCAAAATGGTAGGAAAATATATAAAACATACCACCCCAATGTAACGTCAAAGTATCAATTGCAACTGCCACCTGGTCTGGTTCCCATGAAACCTATTTAGGCTGCTGATGGTTGAACCTTGATGCAAAAACAAATCGATATCTGGCATTCATATATAAGTACTATATTATTGAACACCTCCTGGTTCAACATCCAATCTATGTTGTCATGGAACTTTCGTGACTTGGCGTCTGCTACTATGTAGAATCTACCTGGTAGATAAATAACTGAAATATCTTTTTCAATGCACCAGGCCCAAATTTGATTAGCCAATCTGTCACAAAATACCGACTTGATTCCACCGATGTGATTAATATATATGCCACTTGCGTAGTATTGTCAATCTGAAACTGAACATGCAGATTACATTTGTTAAAGCAATAAGCCTCTTAAAAGTTAATTGCCCATGTCTGCAGAAGCGATGCCTCTTGCTCAGTCCATCTGCCTCCACAGCTGAAACTCGTATCCGTGACACCTCACCCGAGTGCACTGACATTCATCTGCAAAATCATGGAAGGCCGGTCAAGCATTACCTTGCTATAACTTCTGGCCACATGGTGAATCCACCATTGCAAATCAGAAATAGCCTTTACTGATAACTGCATAGGTCTATTATAATGACCCGAATGTATCCTTGATGCCTCAATTAGCTTGATACATCTGTCAATTAGCTCTACCCTTTTTTCCCTGGGCAGAGTCACTTAATTGAATCAATTGTGACCCAAATAGTCAGGTGTTAATTTGGATTCCTCTGGATGAATAATGCCCAATCTTTGAAAATTGGATTTAACAACTATCACCTGTTACTTCAGCTGTTCTCTTGGATACCCCTGTAATCAAGATATCATCGAGATAAGCCATGAACACCTGACCCTGGCCTCTCAGCATGCCTATTATAGGTTTTAACAATTTTGTTGCCATAGTTTATCCATCCAGGTGAATTTCAAATATCCTTATCCTGCAAATAAACAGACATTGAGTAATGCGCATCTTTAAGGTCTATAGTTGCCATATAGCATCCTCTTGACCCAGTTGCTTGGCAGTGACAATTCCATCTTACAATGTCTATACTATATCCCCCATCCTTTTTTGGCCTGGGAAAATATTAGACACAAATTGATGGGGTTGGTGAACCAAGTTTACCATTACACCTTTATCACATAAGCTTGCAAACGCAGTCTGAACATCCATCTGTTCTGTTAATGAAACTGAATAGCTCTCCCAAGAACATGCTGAATGTGCAAATCACAATTTGGATGGAAATCCATTCGAAACCTTTGAATAACACTCTGTATAAACAGAGCTAAGGTAATTTGCTTCCATTCATCCCAGAAACAGATGTAATGTACCCCAGATTTAAGTTGTGTCACATTTGATATGTGCACCTGAGAACCAGGCCCACCTACCTCCTTGGTACCTGGTGGATGTTTGACCATGTTCCCGCTTCGTTTGTAGGGGTACTTTCTTTTTTGGAAACTTGCCGACTGCCGGTGACTTGATCAAGCCCACCGTCTTTGCCTCGTCATCCATGTCCTTGAAACTCTTGGCGAGGTCCTCTCCGAAGAGTAAGTTTGCCGGCTGTATGTTGCTAGGCTGGAAAAATACTGCAATCTTGGAATTAATGGTGGGCCGAATGGCACTTTCCCTGAGACAATTTATCTCAAAAATGGGTGCTACAAAGCAACCCTAGTACCTCTTGATGCGTCTCCGACACATGCCCTCCATCCACCGTTCTCGCGAACGCCGTGATTCCTGAGCCAAGTAATTTCAGGATTCTCTGCAGCTTCATCTCCTGGGCACTGCACACCCATGCCCGTCTGGCTCCATATCACCCGGTTCACTGCTGGCACCTTCAGCAACTCGCAGTTACCCCGGTCTCTTGGTGATTCCAGACTCTGACTGGACAGCGAATCGTACTGCCAGAGATGGGAACTCTGACAACGGCCGTCTTCGCTTTCCCAGTGGCACTCCATACTCTGACGGGACAGCGAATCGTGCTGCCAGAGAATGGACCTCTGACAACGGCCATTCTTCGCTAGTCAACAAAGTCTCCGTCAGAGTCGGGTCAGAACTGAGCTGACCCTCTGCAAGAGCCTTTTAAATGAGGGTGCTATCCAGCAGCCTCTATATCGTGGAGGCCAGCTCTTCTCCCAGTGGCACTCCATACTCTGACGGGACAGCAAATCGTGCTGCCAGAGAATGGACCTCTGACAACGGCCGTTCTTCGCTAAGCTCCAAGTCTCCGTCAGAGTCGGGGTCAGAACTTAGCTGACCCTCTGCACTCACCTCATGCATGAGGGTGCTTTAAGCAGCCCTCTACCAGGTGCTGCCGGCATGGCCTTTCTGCAGCCTACCGCCCACACAACTCCTCCCCCCGGAGTGTGCGTTTCTGGAGCAACCTCTGGATGAGGTGCTCCATTTGGGAGAACCGTTTTAAAACGTCTCCAGCCCCGTACAGGCTCGTTGTAGCCCGACTCCGTTGAGTCCGAGGGCCTCCCAGACTTCCCCGTGCCTTACGCCCGACAGGCGTTGGCTTTGGTGCTTTTTAGCACTGAGTCCAGCTCCCGGTCGGCGACTGTGCAGGGGTACGAGGCAGCCGCTCACAGACCGCATTCCCGCGGCTCTCCTATGCTTTACCTGCGGCTGCCCTCCCCCTGCTCGTCTTCACCATGGTGCTGCCTGTAATAATAAAAAACAGAGCACCTCCCCTGCTCGTCTTTCACCATGGTGCTGCCTGTGACAAAACACAGAGCACAGCACCACAGTAAAGGAAACTTAGCTGGAGCTTTAAAACTCTTTAAAAGTACTCTAAAAGTACTTACCACGGGAGGAGCTCTGTCCTCCTGCTGTCCGTGCCCCAATGCGACCGACGTAATGACGCGCATGCGCCCTGACGGGTCTTCTTCACGTAGTCACTAACGTTAATCCGAAGTAAAATCCTGATTTGGATGTTGTCATTATGGAGTTTGCACGTTCTCCATTTGACTGCATGGGTTTCCCCTGGGCGCTCCAGCATCCTCCCATGTCCCAAACATGTACAGGTTGGTAGGTTAATTGGCTGCTGTAAATTGCCCTTAATGATGGTGAGTGGTAGGATCTGGGGGGAGAATAAAAATGGGATCAATGTAATGGGCTGTTGGCATGGACTCAGTGGGTTCGAAAGGCCTGTTTCTGTGTTCTGAGTATGTTCCCAAAGAACTAATTAATTAACAAAACCCGATAGTCTGTAATATCAGGATGCCGACATTCAAAGTTGCATGTGTTATTCAAACTACATATTTCGTTACGGCTGGCACAGTGGCACAGTGGCACAGTGGTACAGTGGTACAGCGAGTGGGCTGCTGAGCTGGTAACCCAGTTAATTGGATTATAAGCCTGAGAATGATGGGGACAATCTCTCTCCTAATATGCTATATTTACCAAAACAGGTCTAATATTAGAATTGCTAATAATTAGATAAACTGATTCAAACATTTTGGATAATTAAAATAATATATTGTGTTAAACTCTTAACTACTTCATTTTATTCTAGATTGCTTGAACCCCTAAAAATAAATGTGCTACGCTGTTATCAAGGATAAAATTAAATTTTAAGTCTACAATCTAGCATCTAGTTGCTGTTTAGTAGAACTTCGAATGATATTATATCAGTAAAAATAAATGATCTTGATAGTTGGAGTTTGCAGTGTTTTATTTTACCTTTTATGATTTGTGCTCCCTCTTTGCTTGCGTTTGGAAGGAAATGGGTTCGGTACCAACAATCGGGAGAGTGCACCTGAACACCAGTCATGAAAGTACGTGTCCATTGCTGCCAACAGCCTGGTTTCTATGCAGTCAGCATTTCTGAGATCCTGTTCGCCTGCCAAGTACTGGCTGATGACAAGTAGCTTTTGAAGAATTCATCCAACAGCATTTCACGCTGAGCTGAAACAGAATGCACCAACTATCAGCCAAAAAAAAAAAGCAGCAAGAAGATGGTGTGTAGCAGCTTGCAGCTATGGCAGTACCTGGAGCGCACGATTACACACCTGCCAGCCATCAGCGTGATGCGTTTGAGCCAGCTATACCTTGTTAGCGTTCACTGACTGAAGCCAATGCAAAATTTAAGCTTGTCACACCAAGCTTATATGCAACATGCATCTCAACAGAGCTTTTTTGTGTTGCGTTGGTGGTTTGAACAATATTAACACACATCACAAACTGAGTTTAAGTAGGAGTAGTTTCAGTTGCAAGTTGTGTCTCCCTTAGTAATCCAACAATGAAGAATTCATTTTAATATTAAAACATTAGGATCCTCATTGAGTCATCCATAATAGAAACAGGCCCTTTGGCCCAACTTGCCTAGGCTGACCAACATGACCCATCTACACTAGTCCCACCTGACCGCTTTTGGCCCATATCCCTCTAACCAGTCCTATCCATATACCTGCCTAAATATCTTTTAAATGTTATGATGGTACCTGCCTCAAGTATCTCATCCAGCACCACCCTTTGTGTAAAAGAAGGTATCACTCAGGCACCTGTTAAATCTTTTTTACCTCACCTTATTCTCTTCTAATATTACGTGTCATTATTCATACCTGTAATCATAGCTTTATCCATTTTGCAAATGTTTGAATATGACAATAAATTCAATTTGACACATTCTTGAAGCACTCTATGGTTGCCAAGTAACCTACAGAGAAAACGCACGTTTCTCCTGCTGTGGCATGGATGCTCGAAGACCAGAAATACATCAAAGACTGGTCAGGGATTTAATCTTTAAAGAACCATCGTGGTATGAGAGGGCTCATTCCTTTACTAGTGAAATAAAATAGGGAATGTTCCAGGGTTGTATGGGGATGAATGAGGCTGGGATTAGTGATTAGCTCAGTTCAAACCAATTATAGCCAGTCCAAAGGCAACCCAAGCCTGAGGACATGTAATTGATTTTGATACCCAACCAGAACTTGATACATGTAGTTTGGTTGCGTTGTTATAATCATTGAGAAATACAGCACGGTATCAGACCCTTTGGCCAACTGAGTCTGCACCAACCATCGACTACCCTAAACTAAACACCTATTTTACACTAATTGCACATTAATCCATTTTTTATTCTCCCCACAATCTCTTCAACATTTCCATGAATCTACCATTCCCCCACTTTCTTGGGGCAACTTATAGCGACCAGTTAAACTGCCGACGTGCACAACTCTGGAATGTGGGAGGAGACCGGAGTACTCAGTCACAGAGAAAACATGCAAACTCCACACCTGAGGTCAGGATTGAAGCTGAGCCTATGGCACTGATATTATTCCTATCTGCTCCATTATGCCACCCAGTACTCAGGTCGGGAAGGCAGATTGAGAAACTAAAAGGCTAATTTATCCAGATCTTCCATTTAAGATGTGACAATTCTGTTTGGAACAATCAGCTTTCGTCTAAGACACAAAGTGTTGGTGTAACTCAGTGGGTCAGGCAGTATCTCCGTAGAAGATGGATAGGTGACATTTCGGGTCAGTACCCTTCTCCAGACTGATTGCGGTGGGGGCTGGGGGCGGTTGGGGGGGGGGAAGCTGGAAAAGAGGTGAGAGGCAGGACAAAGCCTGGCTGATAGGAGTAGCAAGGAACAGCAGATGCTGGTTTAAACAAAAGATAGACACAAAATGCTGGAGTAACAGCGGGACAGGCAGCATCTCTGGAGAGAAGGAATGGGTGACATTTTGGGTTGAGACCCTTCTTCAGACTGAAAGTCAGGGGAGTGGGAGACATATAGATATGGAAGGGCAGGTTGTGGGAAAACAGATCAAAGCAGACGGCGATCAAGGAAATATATAATGGTTCATTGTTAGCTGAGGGGAAGGTGACAAGGAGACATACAATCAGTAAAATATAATCAAGACAGTGAAACTAGTCAGAGAACTAGGATGGTTGCTAAACACTTTAACTCCCCTCCCATTCTGACCTTTCTGTCCTGGGCCTCCTCCACAGTCAGAGTGAGGCCCAATGCAAATTGGAGGAACAGCACTTCATATTTCGCTTGGGCAGCTTAGCCCAGCGGCATAAATTTTGATTTCTCTAACTTCAAGTAACCCTTGCTTTCCCTCTTTCACCGTCCCTCCCCCAACCTAGTTCTCCTAGTTTCACTGTTTGGATCTGGATCTGGATGTAGTACGCTGAAAAGCTCTAGGTAGAGCATAACTCAGCACTATGATGGTGGTGGATGGGCTAGTCGAGATGGAGATGCTTTTGGAGTGCATCTTTGTATGTGTTGATGTTTTAGAGATCTCTGATGCTGGCTGGTAGGGTATTCCAATCCCTTGCTGTCTTGAAGAAAAACGAGTTAGAAAGTGCTAATGAAGTGCCGTGCAGAATGAAATAATTTCCAGATTGGTAGCTTCTGGTTGACATGCCTATGGGTGCTTGGGTTAACTGGATGTGGTCCTCCATCTTTAAATCAATAGTGGTATTCTTGATCTTGTGGAATGTTGTCACTCTGATAAACTTGCGACGAGTAGTAGGTGGATGAAGGTTAAGGTCCTTTATCATGCTGGAGACTGAGCTCTGCCATTTGTAGTTGTTAGATATGAACCTTGCTGCTCTGTTTTGCACTGTCTGGATCTTATTGGTGTTCCCTTGAGTGAAAGGATCCCACACTGAGCAGCAATATCCAACATGTGGACATACAAGGCTTTTATATGCTTGGATCTTAACGTCCTCCTGATTAGGCCAGGAGAGGCCAAATTCCAGCATCATTTGTAACAGCTGGGTCCAATTAGCTGATATTAGTTTGGCCACCTGAACTGACTCCTTATAAAACCAAGGCAGGGGGAGGGGTTCAAGTTCACATTTATTGTCACATGCACCAATTGGTACAGTGAAATTTGAGTTACCATACAGCCATACGAATAAAAATAACACAATACACAATTGAATTTAACACAAACATCCACCACAGCGGAATCAACGTTTCTCACTGTGATGGAAGGCAATAAAGTTCAGTCATCTTCCTCTTTGTTCACCCCGTGGTCGGGGCCTAGAACCCTCCGCAGTCGCTGCTACGGATGGCCTGATGTACAGGCTCTCTCGCCGGGATGATCGAAACTCCAGCGTCGGAACGAATCGGAACACACCCTGCGGCTTGGAGTTTCCGAATCGGCCGCTTCTTACCGGAGACCGCGGCTTCCGAAGTCCACAGGTGCCGCTTGGCGGAGCTCCAACACTGGCGATCTTCGGCAAAAGATCCCAGGCCTCCGCGATTTAAAGTCAGCGTCGCGCCCGCGGCTAGAAGCTCCGCAGACCACAGCTCCACGATGTTATACTCAGCAGGCTCCACTGGACGGAGCTCTGGCGATCCTCGACAGGATCCCATGCTCGGCGATGGTAATTCAGCGCTGTGCCTGCTGCTGAAGCTCTGGGCCGGTCTCCGGTCGGAAAGGCTGCGCCAGTCCAGTTGGTAGGCCTCGAGGGGGGGGCGAAGATGCGACATGGAGAAATGACGCATCTCCGTCCAGGTAGGTGAATGAAAAATGGTTTCCCCCTATTCCCCCTCCCGCCCACCACTCCCCACATAAGACATACTGAGAAACATTGAAACATACATTTAGACGCACTAAAAATAGCAACAAAAAAGGCGAAAGGACAAACGAGCTGCTGGCGAGGCAGCCACTGCGGTGGCGCTACCCCGAATGAGAGGGAGAGGGAGGGGGAAAGGGAAAGAGGGGTGCCTCCCTGCTAGCTGTGTTTCCCTGTTGCAGGTTTGAGGAAGTCTGAACCACTGGGACAAACCTGAGACCACCAGCTCCACTGTGTGGTCAAGACTGGGCTGCCAGGAAGAAGCCCAAGAGCGCCAGAGCCTCAACTAAGGCCAAGACTGAGTGTCTGGGGTAAGCCTGAGATGCCAGTGCCTATTCATGCCCACGAACAATGAGGGACTGCGCCCACACACAGAGGCAAAGATTGAGCTGCCAGGATAATCCAGAGACCGCCAGTGCCACCTCTGCAAACCCCAAAGCTGAGCCGACAGGGTAAATCTGAGACTGCTAGATCCTCTTCTCAAGGCAAAGGTGAACTGCAAGGTGAAGCCTGAGATTGCCACACCTCCTCCTTGGAAGACCAGGACTGAGCTTCCAGGATAACTGTGAGACCACCGCACATGTTGCCTGATGGCGAAGGACAGCACCCCCCCAAACAGTCCTGGACTTTCTTACCACTGTAAATAAAATATATAGATGAGTTCACCCTACCGTGAGTGTCCGTGTGGTCACTGATGTACCCAGTTCATCCCTGACGCCACAGTTGTCACCCTTTATTTTAATCATAGAGACTCGGATGGCACAATAAAATGCGGCAGAATAAAGGCAACATAACTTCAGCCAGGATTCAGGGCATTAACTGTGTGATGTTTGTTGCTTGGCTGCTCACCAGCTGGATAATAAGGGACTGAAATCTCTTTAGGTTGCAGTACATTTGCAATACAATAAGCATGCAATTATGGGTCCCTTGCACCACGAGAAAGCTCACAAATCCTCATGCTTACCCAACTTCCTGCTGCTTAGTCAGGGAAAATGGTATGCATTCATCTTTCTTGGAATGGATTTTTCTTGTGAAACATTAAAGCAGGATATGCTGAAGATATTTTCAAGTCTGGAGGGAGCCTGGTGTGTAATGGTTTATAGCCTTCATGCCCTTGATAGTCATGAGCAAAGTGATCCTCTCCTGTTGGAATGCTGACAAAAGTTTTATGACATGTCTCCGTGAGAAAATCCTTACTGAGTCATAGAAACATAGAAAATAGTGCAGGACTAGGCCATTTGGCCCTTCCAGCCCGCACCGTCATTCAATATGATCATGGCTGATCATCCAAAATCAGTACCCTGTTCCTGCTTTCTCCCCATATCCCTTGATTCCGTTAGCCCTAAGAGCTATATCTAACTCGCTCTTGAAAATATCCAATGAATTGGCCTCCACTGCCTTCTGTGGCAGAGAATTCCACAGATTCACAACTCTGTGTGAAAAAGTATTTTCTCATCTCAATCCTAAATGGCCTACCACTTATTCTTGAACTCTGACCCCTGGTTTTGGACTCCCCAAAATCGGGAAAATGTTTCCTGCAATTGTCACAGACAATTCATGTGCTATCCCTTGATGAGGTGCATGAGGATGTGTATCTTGTGATGCCCTTTTCCTCCTCCCTCTTTCAGAGGCTCATTGTTCTTCCTCTGCATACTCCTAACTGAGGCTGCCGAAGGACTCGTATGTTCACATTATAGGAGCAGAACTAGGCCATTCGGCCCATCAAGTCTACTCTGCCATTCAATCATGGCTAATCTATCTTTCCCCTTGACCCCATTCTCTTGCCTTCTTCCCATAACCCCTGACACCTGTACTAATCAAGAATCTGTCAATTTCTGCCTTAAAAATATCAATTGACTTGGCCTCCACAGCCTTTTGTGGCAATAAATTCCACAGACGCACCACCCTCTGACTAAGAAATTCCTCCTCATCTCCTTTTTAAAGGTACGTCCTTTTATTCTGAGGCTATGGCCTTTGGTCCTGGACACTCCCACTGGTGGAAACACCCTGGAGCGTATCGTCGCGTCACAACTTCATTCCCATCTCCTCGCGTTATAACCTATTCGAACCCCTCCAATCTGGCTTTCGCCCCCTCCATAGCACAGAAACTGCTCTCCTCAACGACCTCCTCACCTCTGCTGACACTGGTTCCCTCAACATCCTCATCCTCCTCGACCTGAGTGCAGCCTTCGATACCGTGAACCATAACATCCTGCTTACCAGACTTAAAGACCTTGGCATTGAAGGTTCTGCACTCAGCTGGCTCCGTTCCTACCTTTCCAACCGATCCCACTTCATCTCTCTCCATAACCACACCTCTGCCACAGCCACTGTCACTCAAGGCGTTCCCCAAGGCTCCGTTCTCGGTCCCCTCCTCTTCATCATCTACATCCTCCCCCTTGGTCATATACTCCGTCACTTCAACCTGGACTTCCATTGCTATGCTGATGACACCCAGATCTATCTCAGCACCAAGTCCCCCACCACCCCCCTCTCTCCCATATCAACTCCTGCCTGTCAGCCATCAAATCTTGGATGCAACTCAACTTCCTTAAACTAAACAGTAACAAAACAGAATTTCTCCTCATTGGCTCCAAATCAACACTTACCAAAATTAACAACCCCACTCTCACTATTGACGGCACCACTGTCTCCCCATCTCCTCAGGCCCGCAACCTTGGCGTGATCTTTGACTCAACCCTCTCCCTTGAGCCTCACATCCGCCATGTTGTCAAAACATCATTTTTTCACCTCCGCAACATTGCCAAAATCAGACCCTCTCTCACACCCCCCGCTGCTGAAAGACTCATCCATGCCTTCATCTCCTCCCGACTGGACTACTGTAACTCTCTTCTCTTTGGCATTAATTCCAGCAACATCAACCGACTCCAACTGGTCCAGAATGCAGCCGCCCGACTCATCACCCACACCAAATCCTGGCACCACATCACCCCAGTTCTCAAAGAACTTCACTGGCTTCCCATTTCCCACCGGATCATCTACAAAATCCTGGTTCTCACCTACAAAGCCCTCAACCACTTGGCCCCCCCCTTATCTCACTGACCTCCTCTCCCCCTACCAACCCTCACGGTCCCTCAGATCCACATCAGCCGGTCTCCTCTCCATTTCGAAATCCAACCTCTGCACTTTTGGAGACAGAGCCTTCTCCAGGGCAGCTCCCAGGCTCTGGAACTCCCTCCCACAATTGATCCGAAATTCTGAGTCCCTCACCATCCTCCATCTCTTCACCTCTACATACCCTTAGTCCCATGTCCCCCTCCCCTTTGCATCTCTGTCTTACTGCTCTATTTTGTTTTGTTTTTGACTCTCCATGTAAAGCGACTTTGAGTCCTTGAAAAGCGCTATACAAATAAAAATGTATTATTATTATTATCCTCTCCACATCCACTCTACCCAGGCCTTTCACTATTTGGTAAGTTTCAATGAAGTCCCCCCTCATTCTTCTAAACTCCAGCGAGTGCGGGCCCAGTGCTCGGGGTTATTGCAGAAACCTTGAATTAAAGCAAAACTCTTTAGTTCCTGGCACTCCAAGCAAACTGTAATGAGTTGAAAGAAAATCTAATAGCACCATCACTAGTTGATTTTATAGAGTGTTTTCTTGATTCAGTAATCTGTGAACTGGCAAGCAGATGATCACTTTAAATACGCTGGGTGGGCTGAGTTCCTTATGGTTGCTGAACATGTGCTCAACTATGCAAAATGTTTACTACACACGGCGTATAGCTGAGGTACAATTTGCCAGTTCTAGTGTTTAATCAGTGTTAGAGCTCCAATCACTTTTCTTCAGCAGCTATTAGTATTGCACCTGATATCAGCTTCCCCAAAGACGTGTGGGTTTGTAGATATAGTTTTTTTGTTTTAGAGATGCAGCGAGCAAACAGGCCCTTCGGCCCACCCACTCCAACCAGCGATCCCCGCACATTAACACTATCCTGAACAGGTGATCAAGGGTCAGCACGGACTCGATGGGCCAAAGAGCCTGTTTCCATGCTGAATCTCTGAACTAAAAATACGGTGGGCAAAGGGGACAAATGTGCACACATGCATTGAATGCCATATTAGCAAGAAATCATAAATCATGGTGCTTAACATTGGTCTTGCGAATATTCAAGAACTTGCATTTGTATAGGAAAAGAGGCTCTTTTCCCCAACCACTTCCTTGTCAGCACTTTTCCATGCTACCCTAGGAGATGTGACACTTGTTCTTTTGTCTCATCCCTTGGCACCATCCAGGGACCACATTCAGTGCCCTCAATGTGGCCTCCTATACACTGGAGACACCAAATACAAATTGGTGACTATTTTATGGGGGCACCACTGCCAAGTCAGTATGGGTGAACCTGTGCTTCTAGTTGCCTGTTTACTTTCATTCTGACCTATGTTGTGGCTTCTTGCACAGTTCTAATGAGGTCCACTAAGTTTTGAACAGCATCTCATTTTCCATCTGACCACTAGACAGACTCTGGGTTTCAATACTGAATTCAACAATTTGCATTTGTCAAATGTATCAAAACTGAGCAGTTCTATTGGGTTACTGATTTTGTAATATAGATATTTCCAGAAGTCTTCTATTGGTTTCAACTTCAACATTACCTCTAACTTGCCACTTTCACGGAAACTACATCCATGTAGCCCCTAGATCCCTACAACACTCTCTGGGACCCCAACATTGACTGTGTATTACCTGTGCCATCTTTTATGAAATGCTGCTGTGCCCACACACAAAGTCCCAAACATATTGGCTACTTGTTGCTAATTATGTCCTGATTGCATGCCATTGTTGGATTTCTCATGGTTACCACTGCACTCTCAGGAGAGTGTCTGCATTTTGTTCTGATGATTTGTTTTGACAATCAATTTCTTTGCTTTATGGTGCGATTTTTGTTTTTTCATGGCATTAATGTTAAAGTAGCTAAAACGATAGTGTCATAGGATGAGAAGACATTCATCAGGAATAAGAACACAAAGTATCTTGGTCCATTTCGTTGCGAAGCACTTTACCTGCAGTCCCCATTGATCCTTCATTGCAGCAGTACCAGCGCTGGGTGGCACCAGCAAGCCGTTTTTTTTTTTACATAACCCAAGGGAATATGGCCCGAGGAGTTTTTTCAGTGGGTCTTTCATGTTAGATTCAGATCAAGCAGTGAACCTTTGAAGTTGTCTAATCTTGCTATAAATAGATATTTTGTTCTGATTTACATTAATGCTGATTGTGTCAGATAGGTATTAAAATAAAATGTAAAATGACCAAAAAGGTAACGATTTCAACCAACTTTACAATTTACATGAAATTATTATATTTGTAATTCAAAAGGTGTTTGAAATCTTTGTTGCTTTAGTCCAAAGAGATGACCCGTGTATTGTAATTAGAACATGTGATACATGAGTGGCTGTGTTAAAAAATGGTATGTTTAATTTCAATTTTGAAACTAATTAAAGGAAGAAAAAGGTATTTGTTCTTGATTAAATCAGCTTTGAAATATGCACTGCTAAAGACAGCATAATATTGTTGCTTTATGAAGAGCAAAAATTTAAATTGAGGCCTAATGTGGTGGCAACAAGATTAATTTACCTATACAATCACTCCCAGATGAATTATGCCACAAATCATTTTACAAGTGGATAATTCCTAATTAACAACTCACACATTTTTGTATCTACATGCAAACTGGAGGTATTATTGCCAGAACTTAATCAAATTGGTCTTTAAACATTGTCAGTGTTTAAACTACTTGCTGCAGGTTGGGATGTCCTAGGTTGCCGTTTGGATCTAAGCATTCAAAAGCTTCATGAATACCTTCCCAGGTTTCTGTATTTAGAACTGTTTTTGCTTGGTGTTTCTAATATTCAGGAAAAGTGTCAAGAGTGTTTTATTGTCATATAATATGACAATAAAACCAGGGCTGCCAACATTGGGTGAGAGTTGGGAGTGAGAAATTGCGAGAGACCAAGCCCGAGGGAGCATAGCGACCGGGGGGGGGGGGGGGGGGAGGGTGCACTCGCTACAATATGATGCATACTGTAGCGAGTCTTTTAACTTACACTTGAATGCAATTTATATGCTTTAAATTGGATTAGCTATGAATAAGGTTAGACTAAATTACATTCCTAATTACATTCCACAGTAGAGCCCAGGCTCTGATCAACACGTGCAGCACATGACTGATCTTAGTATATTCATGTATGGAAATCAGATTATAATCAAACATGGCCCATGTTGACCAACCTGAGTCTCACTGCACACCTGGTACTACTCCTGACCCTGACTCCAGTTGCATACCTTCTCTCATTCCTGACCCTGACATTCTCTCATTCCTGACTCTGAGTCCAGCCTTACACCTGCTCCCCCCTATTATACCCTGATCATAGCTGCTTACCTGCTTAGGTTCCCAGTGCTGAACACTCCCCTGGTCCCAGCTTTGACTGCACACCTAGTACTATTCCAGACCTTGACTCTGGATGCACACTTGGCCTTGCTCCTAGCCCCTCTGCACTGACAATATATCTGGCCCTCACATAAAGCCCCATATCTGACCCCCTGGACTTAACCTGTTACATTCAAGTCCACAGGTGCTTATCTAATTCAGTAATCTTTTATGGGGCACTTCACAGACCAAATTATCTATAACAAAATTTGCTACATCCATTGGCTTCCTTGTTATCTAACATGCTAGTCATCAATTGGTTGAACACAATTTATCATCCATAAAATTATACTCACTCAGCTGTATAAGTATTCTGTTACCATTTCTTTCATTTACCTAACAAACTGTCCTGAAGTCATTTTCACCCCCAATATTTTCAGTATTTTGCCGTCTTCCTCTCAGCTGGGACTTTTCCGAAATACAAAGTCCAATAACTATATATTTAAGCAATATTATTCTATTAAATGTGATCTTGTGAGTACATAATATTTTCTGTGGTATCCATAACACAACAATGATAAAAATATCTTTGTTTTGATTGCACCTACCAACATGCATACATTATTATATTACAGTCAATATGTACCGAGGGAAATTTTTGTTCCAATGCTCCCCATTCCCAATTACTTTTACATTGAAGTGATTGAAATCCAAGTAAAGTTTAAATGGCATCATAAAAGTCAAACCTCCGGAATGGATGATATTCATTACGTGGTTGGTTGGTGTCAGTATCAGTACAATTACTATATTAAACTTTAAATCTTCAGATGTCCTGGTTCAAGCTAAAACTAAAGAAAATAATAACCTCCTCACACATTCCCCTGCAAGTATCTCCGTCACTCCTTTAAAATATTCCGCTTCTTTGAACAAGCTCTTAAATATCGCATCTGAATCAGTTTCCATCTGATTACACTCCTTGAGGATGTTCACCTACGTGTTGAATTAATAAAACAACGAGATTGGGGACATTTCTATTCAACCTGTCAAAGGAATTTAGGGGGGTGGGGTTAGAAATAGTCAGTGAGGTAAACAAACATAATAGTTGAGTGGCAAATGACAATAGTGCTACCTTCCCAATATTTAACTGAAGGAAATAATGGGTTAATGGGGCTGTATGTTGTGACAGACAGCCTGACACCTTGCATATCATTTTAATATTACACTTATCCCATCCCCCTGGATATTCCAGATTCATAAATTAAGGTTTTGTCAACTAATTACAAATCAGGCTAATTACAAATCAATAACATTAGCCGACTCCGAAACATGAAGCCCTGGGCATTGGGATCCAGACATCATGGACAACTGGCCTCAGTACCCCGCTCACATCTGGCAGTGTTCTCCATCTGAACCAGGGACCGTGGAGCGTTTTTGAAAGTGGGGAGGCTGAGCGATCACTGATCACTGGCTTTGGGGATACCCGGTGAGGGAGTGGAGCAACTGAGTGGGGAGAGGGTGTGGAAGTGGGGTGTCCCCCCTCCCAGGGTAGGGACTTTTTGAAATTTGATGTATTAAAATCATGTTTTAGTGCAATGTAGCACTACTGATGATGTGTCCTGTGCCCAACTGTCCTGAAGGTTACCCCCCCCCCCCCGATGTTGAGCGTCTACCACTCTCAACAATCAACGAATGTCGTGAAATGCTCCCCACCTATTGGCACAAGGGACTTCTTAACATCTTGTCTTGTGTACTTGATTCATTCTTATGATTTCAATGTTTTTTGTATGAATTATTTTTAAGAGGTAACTTTTTAAGGGGTAACTTATTCCACACAAAGGGTGGTGGGTGTATGGAACAAAATGCCAGAGGAGGTAGTTGAGGCAGGGACCATCCCAACATTTAAGAAACAGTTAGACTGATACATGGATAGGGCAGGTTTGGAGGTATGGACCAAAAGCAGGTAGCATAGCTGGGACATGTTGGTGGGTGTGGG
>JAXLNO010004722.1:0-43364 GCA_038087875.1 Malacoraja senta
GTGCAGACTCAGGTGTGCGGGCGATGTTACACTTGTATCCAGCTCTATCGCAGGCCCACCAGAAACCATCACTCTGGCTGTCTTCTTTTCCAAAGATGAGCAAAGCCTACAAAAAAGAACGCGTTAAACCAGGTGAGATAAAAACACTTAAACCCAAACTCATTTAATCTGCTGCTCCACATCTCCACAGAGTCAGGTTTGAATCACCTAATAGATAATAAAAGCACTTACCGGAAACGACACCAATGCTGACTGAATCACTGGAGATAATGAATCTTGAACACTTAAGTGAACCTCAATGATCCATATGACATTGGAGGGTGCTTTCTCAACTCTTAAGATAAGCACATTTGGCTCATCGTGTGATTAATGTGATTCCACAAATATATTATCAAGCTATGCCCACCCAATGTCAGTCGTAGCCTTCCTCTTAACGTCAGAGAATTAGATCATGAATAAAACATAACCACAAGTCACACCAACTGCGGAAGGTGATATCATTCTGTGGCAGCGATTTAGAACAGAACATTGAAAAGTGTAGATCGACACAGAGTGTTGGAGTAACTCAGTGGGTCAGGCAGCATCGCTGGAGAAAACGGATGGGTGACATTTCGGGCCGGGATCCTTCTTCAGATTCCAGTCTGACCAAAAACGTCGCTTAAAAACTTAAGGGGTTGGACAGGCTAGATGCAGGAAGATTGTTCCCGATGTTGGGAAAGTCCAGGACAAGGGGTCACAGTTTAAGGATAAAGGGGAAATCTTTTAGGACCGAGATGAGAAAAACATTTTTCACACAGAGAGTGGTGAATCTGTGGAATTCTCTGCCACAGAAGGTAGTTGAGGCCAGTTCATTGGGTATATTTAAGAGGGAGTTAGATGTGGCCCTTGTGGCTAAAGGGATCAGGGGGTATGGAGAGAAGGCAGGTACAGGATACTGAGTTGGATGATCAGCCATGATCAAATTGAATGGCGGTGCAGGCTCGAAGGGCCGAATGGCCTACTCCTGCACCTAGTTTCTATGTTTCTATGTTTCTATGTCACATATCCATGTTCTCCAGGGATGCTGCCTGACCCGTTGAGTTACTCCAGCACTTTGTGTCCTTTCCCCAGCAATCCCCCAGCTTCCACCTTTCTCCCCCCACTACAATCAGTCTGAAGAAAGGTCTCAACCCAAAATGTCACATATCCATGTTCTTCAGGGATGCTGCCTGACCCACTGAGTTACTCCAGCACTTTGTGTCCTACTTTGTAAACCAGCATCAGCAGTTCCTTGGTTCTACTTCTAGAATTGTGTACGTCTTTGTTACCTGACCTAGACCACGCCATTAATACTCCAAGTCAAAATAAACCCACAAGCTGCCTTCGTTTTTGCAAGTAGAATCTTCTCCCGTTATGTAGACAAAAGAGCTGGAGAAACTCAGCGGGTGCAGCAGCATCTATGGAGCGAAGGAAATAGGCAACGTTTCGGGCCAAAACGTTGCCTATTTCGTTCGCTCCATAGATGCTGCTGCATCCGCTGAGTTCCTCCAGCACTTTTGCCTACCTTTGATTTTCCAGCATCTGCAGTTCCTTCTTAAAAACTTCTCCCATTATGTACTAGGTTTACATATTCACATATTCTGTTGTGCTGCATGTTAGGCGTTTCCCCCCCCTGGTGAATGCTATGTACTTACCTTTCTCTGTTTCTCTCCCGAGTGCAGGCCTTGTGTTTGTGAGTCTGGAATCAAGGGGTTAAAAGGCTCCTGTACCCGATTGGCCAAGCTGCGTCAGGTGACGGGTGACTCATCTGAAGCTTAAATACCAGAGCTCCCAGGATTCTCTCTCTTCTTCGTCGACCCTGACTTGTGAGCTGACTGCTGGTGGGAGCTGCGGAAGGCCTGGCCACATGGCATAGAACTTTGTGTACTGTCACCATTACTTGTTAACAAATATTGAATTGGGACGGATAAGGGCTGACCTTAGTGTTTTCGTGTATTTTGTTTCACGGTTATATCTCTTTAGGCAGGTTTTAGAGTCTCCGGTTCGACGGTCCATCACGTGGCTGGCTGGAGCACTGTTAAATTGTTTGTTAGTCCATCCATATCCCTGACTGGGTTGTTTGAATCAGGTTTGGGTTTTGTGTTCCATTGAATAATTAAAACTATTTTTGAACTTGAACCTGGTTTTTGAATTATGTTACGCGGCTCTGAAGTACCTGGAGTCGTAACACTGCAGCAAGTAAGAATTTCATTGTCCCATCCGGGACATATGACAATAAAACACTCTTGACTCTCTCGATGTTTGTACCACAGAGAATTCTCATCACCATCTCATGGTTTACAAAGAAGGACAGAAAGTGCTGGAGTAACTCAGTGGGTCGGACAGCATCTCTGGAGAACATGGATGAGAACATGAATTCTCATCACTGTCTCGTGACTAGGCAGATCTTAGAGTTCTTTAGTTTAAGCTTTTAGTTTCAATAAACATTTCAAAATGTGATGTGGGAAGTGCACATTGAGTGGCAAGTTGAGTGAATCTGCACTGGATTCCTCCCAGTGCTATTTAAATATACATCATTCATTTTCACATAACTCATTCATTTTCAACTTATAAATAGCTGCATTAAATAATGTAGGGAGAAATTTGATACGCAAGTGTTGAGCATTTTTGTGATAAGACTAGGCTTGTATTCACTTGAGTTTAGAAGGATGAGGGGGAATCTTATAGAAATTTATAAAATTATAAAAGGACTGGACAAGCTAGATGCAGGAAAAATGTTCCCAATGTTTTTGGCGAGTCCAGAACCAGGGGCCACAGTCTTAGAGTAAAGGGGAAGCCATTTAAGACTGAGGTGAGAAAAAAACTTTTTCACCCAGAGAGTTGGGAATTTGTGGAATTCCCTGCCACAGAGGGCAGTGGAGGCCAAGTCACTGGATGGATTTAAGAGAGAGTTAGATAGAGCTCTAGGGGCTAGTGGAATCAAGGGATATGGGGAGAAGGCAGGCACGGGTTATTGATTGGGGACGATCAGCCATGATCACAATGAATGGCGGTGCTGGCTCGATGGGCCGAATGGCCTCCTCCTGCACCTATTTTATATGTTTCTATGACCAACAATATCCTAATATTGCAGAAATGTTATACGAGTGAGTAGTATAAAAAGATTCTGCTGAAGCATTGCAAAGTGCACTCGCGGGTCAACCATTTGCCAACTGAAATATGTCCTATGTGCCGGGCGGCACGGTGGC
This sequence comes from Malacoraja senta, assembly GCA_038087875.1. NCBI lineage: Eukaryota > Metazoa > Chordata > Chondrichthyes > Rajiformes > Rajidae > Malacoraja > Malacoraja senta. The sequence continues at coordinate 3,228 of JAXLNO010004722.1, forward strand.
ACAGCGGTAGAGTTGCAGCCTTACAACGCTTGCAGCGCCGGAGACCCGTGTTCGATCCCGACTACGGGTGCTGTCTTTACGGAGTTTGTACATTCTCCCCGTGACCGCAGAGAGGACACGGGGAGAACGTGTCCCGTGTGGAATTCAGTGCTGCGATGGAATTCAGTGCTGCGCCGCTGCTGAAGCTCTGGCCGGTCTCCGGCAGGAAAGGCCGCGCCAATCCAGTTGGTAGGCCGCGAGGGGGTGGTGAAGATGCGACTCGGAGAAAAAAACGCATCTTCGACCAGGAAGTGACTGGGGAACAGCTTCCCCTCTTCCCCCCCCCCCCCCCCCACCTCCCCCACATAAAAAAGATTAAGAAAACTCCAAAAACATACTTTAAGACAGACTAAAAATAACAAAAAGGATGAAAGGACGGACAAACTGCGGGCAAGGCTGCCGCACGCGGCGCCACCCAATGATGTACAGGTTTGTAGGTTAATTGGCTTGGTAAAATTGTAAATTGTCCCTAGTGTGTGCAGGATAGTGTTAGTGTGCGGGGATCACTGGTCGGTGTGGACCTGGTGGGCCGAAAGGCCTGTTTCCGCGCTGTAAACCAAAGATCCTATAGTGGAGCAAGATAGATCACTCCTGCTAAATGCAATGGGCTGACGTGTAATACGGAACGGAACGTGGGCATTTTTTTCATCCATTTCCGTAACCCGACCCGACCCGACCCGATTCACAGTGTAATCAATGTTGCGGGGGAACAGTTTGTGTTAATAAATTAAAATTCTGAAAATGAGGAGAAAATTTTTACCAAATAACTTTTATTTTTACGAGGATATTTCCGTAACCGGCTTCCGTCTCCGCACTAGTTTGCTCCGCTATGGGATCTTTGGTGCAGAGACGGAAGCCGGTTATGGAAATGGGGTCTAAAATTACCCATGAATCTGCCCATGACCGTACTATGTCTTTTTCGTCCAGTGATCTATCTTGCTTGCTATAGGATCTTTGCTGTAAACTAAAAAAAAACGTCCGAAGTAAAAGCCTGTTGCTGGTTATCGTGACTACAATGTTGTCAGAGTGGAGACCTGAGATAGCAGAAGCTGGAATCTGGAGCAACAAGCAATCTGCTGGAAGAACGCAGTGTGTCGAGCAGCATGTGTGTTGGGAAGGGCTGGAGGGAGGGGTAGGGCAACATTTCGGGTCAAACCCTGCAAAGCTCTCAGAAAGTCCTGAAATTCTTTGAAGAAGGAAACCCACGGCCCTTACCCGGTCTGGATCAATGTGTGCATCAGTTCCTCACCAACCCTGGGGAGGCACGGTGGCGCAGCGGTAGAGTTGCTGCCTTACAACGGACAGAGACCCAGGTTCGATCCTGACTATGGGTACTGTCTGGGCGTAGATTGTTCGTTCTCCCCGTGACCTGTGTGGGTTTTCTCCGGGTGCTCCGGTTTCCTCCCACACTCCAAAATCGTACAGGTTTGTTGGTTAATTGGCTTCGGTAAAATTGTAAATTGTCTCTAGTTCTTCTTCTTGGTTCTTGGTTTCTTGGTCCTCCAAAATATTCCAAATGGAATTTAAACTGGAGGTGGTGGAGGGAGGACTTAAGCCTGAAAGGGTTTTTGGGAAGAAAGGGCTACCTTACATTTAGTTGCATCTGGTTGGGTAACTATAGTAGGGTGGAGATTATTCCATGCTTTAATTGTGCGGGGGAAGAATGAATTGCTGTACACATCTGTCTTGGTAGCTGGAATCACAAATTGGATCGAATGCCCTCGTCTGCTCCTAATTGGTTTGGGTTTGGTGTGGGTCTTGTAATCTATGTCGAGCTGACCATTTAACATTTTGTAAAAACAGGTCAAACGGTGAGCTTCACGTCTGTCTTGGAGAGGGTTCCACCCCAGAGAATTCAGAAGTTTGGTAACACTCGCTTCTCTCTCATAGGTGTTAGTAACAAATCGAGCTGCCTGTCTTTGGACACGTTCGATGGAAGAAATGTTTTTGTTTGTGTATGGGTCCCATGCTGCAACTGCGTAGTCCAAATGAGGTCTAACGAGGGTGAAGTGTAGCTTCTCTTTGACAGAAGTTGAACAATGATGAAAGTTGCGCCTCAGAAAATTTAGGACACCTGTTGCTAGTGTGTAGGTGTTAGTGTACGGGGGGGAGGGGTGGGTCGCTGGTAGGTGCGGACTCGGTGGGCTGAAGGGCCTGTTTCTGCGCTGTATCTCTAGACTAAACTAAAGAGTCTGAAGTGTACCAACCAGTTATTTTTGAAAACTGTGAAGAACAAAATTAGATGGTATCTTTCCACAGCAATAGCTTCAGTGGTGATTTACAGCAGTACTGCAGGTGCTTGTGTTCTGCCATCATCAATATGATCACTTGCCTTTATAATTAAAGGATTTAATGGGATCCTGACCCTTTCATACTTACGTCATAATCTCTACGTTTAATCTGAATGGGCGTTACGCTATCATTTTAGAAAAGATAGATTTGTGAAGTAAGTGCATCAGAAGCATAACATAAAGTAAGAAAGAATATTATTTGTGCCATCACATCCTCATGGTTACAGCTGGTGGAGCTGCTGCCTCACAGTGCCAGGGACCCAGGTCGGATTCTGGCCTTGGCTGCTGCCTGTGTGGAATTTGCACGGTCTCCCTGCAACCGAATGGGTTTCCTCTGATATCTCAAAGACGTGTAGTTCGGTACAGTTTAGTTTTAGTTTTGTTTATTTTAGAGATACAGCGCGGAAACAGGCCCTTTGGCCCACCGAGACCGTACCAACCAGCGATCCCTGCCCTACCCTCCACACATTAGGGACAATTTACACACACAATAAGCCAATTAACCTACAAACCTGTACGTCTTTGGTGTGTGGGAGGAAACTGAAGATCCAAATCTGAGGAAAGACATTCTTGCCATAGAGGGAGTACAGAGAAGGTTCACCAGACTGATTCCTGGGATGTCAGGACTTTCATATGAAGAAAGACTGGATAGACTCGGCTTGTACTCGCTAGAATTTGGAAGATTGAGGGGGGATCTTATAGAAACTTACAAAATTCTTAAGGGGTTGGACAGGCTAGATGCAGGAAGATTGTTCCCGATGTTGGGGAAGTCCAGGACAAGGGGTCACAGTTTAAGGATAAAGGGGAAATCTTTTAGGACCGAGATGAGAAAAACATTTTTCACACAGAGAGTGGTGAATCTCTGGAACTCTCTGCCACAGAATGTAGTTGAGGCCAGTTCATTGACTATATTTAAGAGGGAGTTAGATGTGGCCCTTGTGGCTAAAGGGATCAGGGGGTATGGAGAGAAGGCATGTACAGGATACTGAGTTGCATGATCAGCCATGATCATATTGAATGGCGGTGCAGGCTCGAAGGGCCGAATGGCCTACTCCTGCACCTATTTTCTATGTTTCTATCTCAGAGAAAACCCATGCAGTCACGGGGAGAACGTACAAACTCCGTACAGGGGGAGGCGGAGGGGAAGGGGAAGGGGGTAGCGGAAGGGGAAGGGGGAAGGGGGGAGGGATGCAGGGAAGCAATCCATCAGCAAGCATGACTGTGGTGCAAATTCGGGCAACATAAATCTACAACCTTACACATTCCATTCTAAAGTGCGATCAAAATAATTCACCCCCATTGGCTCTGATCTCTTTTGAAGTGTGGATTTCAAACCAAAAATTCTGTTTTAACTCGGTGGAGTCCAAAATCCACAGATGATTTCTTCAGTTTGAATGCCCAAGAGAAAAGGGAGGAAGATGGGATATTTGTACGGTCGTGTGAAATGTCAACAGTCTTTCATCTTCCCCAGCCTGCAGAACTATGGTGTCACCTCGTGAAATTCCGCATGCCGCCATTAGAGGTGCACTCACTGGCATAGGCTCATGGATATGGTGCCCTCGTCATCACTTCCACACAGTAAGCTGCCACATACCAACACGCGTTACTGTGGCAACAGCATACTCTCAAGCTTTCCTTGGTGTGACGACTGCTGAATCAATACTTCAGACCAGCCCTCACTGCCATCTCTGTGGAGCTATGTGGAGACTGCAGAACAGAAATGGTGAAGGTTTGTTCATTGTTTTCATAAAACTCTTTAGAACATAGAACATTAGGGCTTCTGAAGGTAGACTGAAAAAATGCCGGAGTAACTCAGCGGGACAGGCAGCAACTCTGGAGGGAAGGAATAGGTGACGTTTCAGGTTGAGACCCCTTCTTCAGACTGAAGAAGGGTCACGACCCGAAACGTCACCCGTTCCTTCTCTCCAGAGATGCTGCCTGACCCGCTGAGTTACTCCAGCATTTTGTGTCTGCCTTCGGTGTAAACCAGCATCTGAAGTTCCTTCCTCCACATTAGAGAAAAAAGGAACAGGTGCTTCGGCCCACCATGTCTATCCCGTGCTTCGGCCCAACATGTCTATCCCGTGCTTCGGCCCACCATGTTTATCCCGTGCTTCGGCCCACCATGTCTATCCCGTGCTTCGGCCCACCATGTTGATCCCGTGCTTCGGCCCACCATGTCTATCCCGTGCTTCGGCCCACCATGTTGATCCCGTGCTTCGGCCCACCATGTCTATCCCGTGCTTCGGCCCACCATGTTGATCCCGTGCTTCGGCCCACCATGTTGATCCCGTGCTTCGGCCCACCATGTTTATCCCGTCCAAATATTTCTTTACGGTCTCTCCACATTCCTTATTTTCCCACTATTACCTCCCACCCAACAAAGGACATTAGAGAATAAAAACAGGCCCTTCGGCCCAACCTGTTTATTCTGTTCAAGTATTTCTTTACATTCCCTGCGCGTTCTCTATTTTGCTTTACCACTCCACCCAAATCCTTAGCTATTCCTTTACTTTTCACATACTCGGTGAAGCTCCCATTTTCATATATCTCTTCGGCTTACTCTCGTAATCTGTTTCCTCCCTCTTCATTATCATTTTAGTCAAGCTTTGTTTGTTGCTAAATCTTTCCAGGTTCCCTGGCCTACCACTAATTTATGCAACATTATGTGCTTCCTTTCAAATTCGATAACATCCTTAACTTCCTCAGTGAGCCATAAAGGGATCATTCATCTCTTTACAGTCTTTATTTCCCAATCAGACCTATCTTTGTTCAGGGTTACGACATTTCTTTTTAAATATCTGCCACTGCTTATCGACCATCTTACCCTATAATCTAGCTTCGCTATCCACTTCAGCCAACTCTGCTTTTATACGGTCTAGTCTTTAATAATGTCACTAGCTTCATCTGGGTTTCCGTGGCCGAAATGGATATGGAATTCTATCATGTTATCATCACTCTTCCTTGGAGAATCCATTACTGTGAGATGATAATCGATCCTGTCAGGATGACCTTAACACGCTGGAGTTTAGAAGGATGAGAGGCGTTCTCTTTGAAACATATAAGATTGTTAAGGGTTTGGACGCGTTAGAGGCAGGAAACATGTTCCCGATGTTGGGGGAGTCCAGAACCAGGGGCCACAGTTTAAGAATAAGGAGTAAGCCATTTAGAACGGAGATGAGGAAACACTTTTTATCACAGAGAGTGGGGAGTCTGTGGAATTCTCTGCCTCAGAGGGCAGTGGAGGCGGGTTCTCTGGATGCATTCAAGAGAGAGCTAGATAGGGCACTTAAAGATAGCGGAGTCAGGGGATATGGGGAGAAGGCAGGAACGGGGTACTGATTGGGGATGATCAGCCATGATCACATTGGATGGCGGTGCTGGCTTGAAGGGCCGAATGGCCTACTCCTGCACCTATTGTCTATTGTCTATTGACCTGATCCACAGTTAAAGAATAAGGGGTAGGCCATTCAGGACTGAGATGAATTCAGGATCCAGGACTCTTCTTCACCCAGAGAGTTGTGAATCTGTGTAATTCTCTGCCTCAGAAGGCAGTGGAGGCCAATTCACTGGATGTTTTCAAGAGACAGTTAGATTTATCTCTTAGGGCCAACGGAATCAAGGGATATGGGGAGAAAGCAGGAACGGGGTACTGATTTTGGATGATCAGCCATGATCAAATAGAATGGTGCTGGCTCGAAGGGCCAAATGGCCTACTCCTGCACCTATTTTCTATGTTTCTAACCAGTTCCCTGGTTGGTTCCACAAAACAAATCCCTTTGGAAAGCATCCTGACCACGGCAAGAGTTAAGAGTGTTTTATTGTCATTTGTCCTGAAACAGAACAACGAAATGCTTGTACTTTGAACAGGACAAGGCTCCTGAAGAGCAAGTATGGATGTGAAGAATGAAGAAGGGTCCAGACCCAAACGTCACCTATCCATGTTCTCCAGAGATGCAGCTTGAGCTGAGATACTCCAGCACTTTGTGCCATTTTGTAAACCAACATCTGCAGTTCCATGTTTCTACTCTGAAGTTTAATGGTAGAGGTCTCTGTTCAAGTGGTGGGTGCCTGGAATGAGCTGCTAGGGGTGATGGTGGAGGCAGATATGATATTGCCTACTATCTACCTCATTGGAGACCCATGGACTATCTTTAATCGAACGTAACTCGACGTTATTTTGCACTAAACGTTATTCATGTATCTGTATACTGTGGATGGCTCGATTGTAATCATGTATTGTCTTTCTGCTGACTGGTTAGCACGCAACAAAAGCTTTTCGCTGAACCTCGGTACACGTGACAATAAACTGAACTCAACTCAACTCAGCTAAACTAAACTATGTGCATCTTGCTGATCTTGCAGAAGATTTAGTGGATGTATAGCCTCACGAGCTCGGGTCAAATTTCTCGATCCAAACCTGTCTTAGAAAACAGCCCAACCTTGAATGAGGCATTAGAATTAAATTAATTGGCCCTTAATTCTTAGGCAGAAATAAAATTAGGGCTTGAAGTCAGACTCAATTGTGTGACTGAGAAAATTAATTGGCCCTTAATTAAGGGCCTGTCCCACTTACCGCAACTTTTTCGGCATGTTGAAAATCCAGCGGCTACCAGAACAAGGTACGACTCTTTGAGCGACTACTCACGACCATACAGGCTCCACCCCGCGACATGTCGCCAGGGTGTCGCCTGTATGGTCATGAGTAGTCTCCTAGTCACCCAAAGAGTCGTAGCGTCTTTCTGGTCTCCGCCGAATTTTCAACATATTGAACATTTTCGGCGACCTATGACGGGTGCCGGTAGTCACCGAAAAAGTTGTGTAAGTGAGACAGGCCCTTTACTGATACAATGTAGAAACATAGAAACATATAAAATAGGTGCAGGAGGAGGACATTCGGCCCTTCGAGCCAGCACCGCCATTCATTGTGATCATGGCTGATCGTCCCCAATCAATAACCCGTGCCTGCCTTCTCCCCATATCCCTTGATTCCACTAGCCCCTAGAGCTCTATCTAACTCTCTCTTAAATCCATCCAGTGACTTGGCCTCCACTGCCCTCTGTGGCAGGGAATTCCATAAATTCACAACTCTCTGGGTGAAAAAGTTTTTTCTCACCTCAGTCTTAAATGACCTCCCCTTTATTCTAAGACTGTGGCCCCTGGTTCTGGACTCACCCAACATTGGGAACATTTTTCCTGCATCTAGCTTGTCCAGTCCTTTTATAATTGTATATGTTTCTATAAGATATCCCCTCATCCTTCTAAACTCCAGTGAATACAAGCCTAACTCCAGTGAATACAAGCCTTTGCAGAATGTAGTCTTTGCACTCTGACTGGATAGCACCCAACAAAATCTTTTCACTGTACCACGGTACGCATGATAATAAACTAAACTCAACTAAACATTTAAGAGGATTTTACATAGACACACGGATATGTAGGGAATGGGGAAGATATGGATCACGTACAGGCAGAAACAATTGGTTTAACTTGGCATCATAGTCGACACATTGTGGGCCAAAGTGTCTGTTCCTGTACTGAACTATTCCACGTTCTGTGTTATTCAGTTACTGTAACTGGAATATGAGCACCGAGATCGAACCCGATTTTTACTGAGATTAGTCAAATTGAAGTGCTTTTGATTTTATAGTCAGATACTTCGAACAAACAAGTAGACACGAGATCTTCTGTTCCAGCAAGGCAACGTGCACAATTTTGCAATGTTTTCTGAGATAACTTTCATTTATTTAGCCATAATAACATTCCACTCGCTGGAGCGAAGTTTGCCTCAAAGATGCTATCAAGTTGATGAATTTTATAACGAGGACGACATTGTGACACGTCTCAAGGAGCCTGTCTCTTCACAACTCTGGCCATCCAGGTGAAATGCTGACCTCCAGTGCTGTCTGAATGCTAAAGGTGGACACCAAGTGCTGGGGTAACTCAGTGGGTCAGGCAGCATCTCTGGAGAAAAGAATAGGTGACATTTCGGTACGGAACCCTTCTTTGCACACTGTTCTCCCTGTGAGTGGGTTCCCTCTGGGTGCTCCAGTTCCTTCCGCTAGTGGGAGAATCACGATTCAGGCTACAAAACATAGGACCGGTCATTGAAGAGCATAGACATTTCTACTCTCAGAACGGAAGTGAATCTCTGGAGTTCCCTATCCCTGAGGGTGTTGGAGGTCAGGTCACCAGATATTAAGGGAGGCACGGTGGCGCAGCGGTAGAGTAGCAGCCTTACAGCGTCAGAGACCCGGGTTCATTCCTGACCACGGGTGCTGTCTGTACGGAGTTTGTACACTCTCCCCGTAACCTGCGTGGGTTTTCTCCGGTTTCCTCCCACACTCCAAAGATGTACAGGTTTGTTGGTTAATTGGCATTGGTAAAATTGTAAATTGTCCCTAGTGTGTAGGATAGTCTTAGTGTGCGGGGGATCACTGGTCGGGATGGACTCGGTGGGCCAAAGGGCCTGTTTCTGCGCAGTACGTCTGAACTAAAAACGAAACTAAATATATTTAAATAAAGATAGATAAATATTTAAACAATCAAGGAATTGAGGTTTATGGGGAACAGGCACTATAGGAAAGTTGAAGCCAGCATCAATTAGCCCATGCTAATTAGATCATAAGATCATAAGTGATAGGAGTAGAATTAAGAGTACATTTTTCCTAGTGTGTGTAGGATCATAAGATCATAGTGAAAGGCAGGGCAGGGTTAAGGGGTAGTGTGGCCTACTCCCCTTTCCAAACATGTGCCAGTTGCTAGATTACTTGGCCAATGTAAGTGCCATTTACTGTGTAGGTGAGGGGTATAATCTGGAAGAAATTGAGTGGATTATGAAGAGAATAGAAATAGGATTAGTGTCTCATAAGGTCATGTGATAGGAGCAGAATTTGGCCATTCGGCCCATCAAGTCTACTCTGCCATTCAATCATGGCTGATCTATCTCTCCCTCCTAACCCCATTCTCCTGCCTTCTCCCGATAACCCCTGGCATCCGTACTAATCATGAATCCATCTATCCCTGACTTTAAAATATCCATTAATTGGCCTCCACAGCCTTCTGCGGCAAAGAATTCCACAGATTCACCGCCCTCTGACTAAAGAAATTCTTCCTCGTCTCCTTCTTAAGGGAACGTCCTTTAATTTTACTTCGGAGTCACGTGAGTGACTACGTGAAGAACCCCGACAGTGCGCCTGCGCGTCATTACGTCAGACGCATTGGCGCAAACGGACGCGAGGAGCAGAGCTCCTCTAGTGGAATTGTAGTTTTTCAACTACAAGATAAGTATAAACTTTTTTGGAAGTATTTCCGTGTCTGTTCACTGTGGGTTTGTGTGGATTTTTTCCACAGGCATCATGGAAAAAACGGGCAGGGGGAGGAGGCGAGCGGCACAGCCGATAGAGAGTCACGAGATTGCGGTCGGCGACCAGCCGCCTCTGACCACGGTACAATCGCCAGCAGACAGCATAGCGACTGTGGATATTGGGGCTGAAGTGAATTTAGTCAGCACCAGTGGGGCAAGGCAAAGCCGATAAAAAGCTGCAGGAATGCGGTCGGTAAAGGACTGCCTCATACCCTACAACAGTCGCCGTCTGGGAGCGGGGCGAACTGTGGACTTGTGTATTAAAGAAAAGAACGGAGCCAGCGTCAGTTGGGTGCTAGGCAACATACAAGTCAGGGCCATGGAGCAAGAGTCAGTTTGGGATTCACCTCCAAGGCTGGATACCACTTTCAGAGTGGATATTCCAAATGGAGAACCTGTACACAGGTTGTTCCAAACAAAACATACTCCAGGAGTGATGTCAGAACCAGGCTCCAGAAGCCAGGTCAGCAGCACCTAGTAAAGGGTTGCTTGATAGCACCCTCATTGTTGAGGCGTGTGCACAGGGTCAGCAGAGTTTTGAAAACAAGCGAAGATGGCAGCTGCTCTGTGAGAGTTCTGACCCAGAGTCTGACGGTGAGGCCGATACAAGCGAAGACGGCAGCTGCCAGATGGTTTACTCCTGGCAGTACGATTCGCTGCCCCGTCAGAGTCAGGAGAGCCACTTGGAAAGGAAGTGGCCTCTGTGATCAACTATTGTGTCTGCCATCAGCTCTAGTAGCTTACGATGGATGAAAATGCCAAAAAAGCACGATATCCCAAGGAACTGCGTATTGCTGAAAGTACTAGCAGTGAACCAAGATATAAGGGGTCAGATGGGCGAAGGCATGTAAGCCTAAGGAAAGTAAACTGCAGAGAATATTGAAGCTGCTGGGTTGATGAACAACTGCAATTTGCAAAACAATGGATGGAGGCCATGGATGGAGATGCATCAAGTGGCACTAAGGTTGCTATGTAGCGCCCACTTCAAGATGAATTGTTTCAGGAAGTATGCCATTCGGTCCACCATCAACCCAAAGTTGCAGCAACTCTGTAAAGCCCAGCAATGTGCAGTCATTCAACTTATTCTTCAGAGAAAAAACCTCATGAATCATGGGAAAGAGTTGGATAATGAGGCAAAAACAGCAAAGTTGATCACAACATCAATGGTCGTCAAGTCTGCAAAGAGGACGTATCCTTTCAGACATCATACAAAATCCTGGACCGACATCAGGATCAAATCGACCATTGAAGCAGGTACGCAGTTGATGCCCTGCAGCAGGAAAACGAAAAAGCGTGGGTTTTGCCTGCCAGGAGCCAGGGACCACAGGTCACTCAGATGACAAAGGAGGTAGGTGGACCTGGTTCTTATGGGAACATATTAAGGCAAAAACAGCCAAATATTGGAAGCAAATTACTTCAATTATTATTCTGAGTATTATAGAAAGGTTTCGAATTGATTCGATTCAAATACTGGTTTGCCATCCAGCATGTTCCAAGCAGAACACTCCAAATTCACATAAAAATAATTGATGGAGGTTCAAGCTGAATTGAAATCTTGTTTATAAACAAGTAATTGAAAGGTCGGTTTATCAAAACCACCAAATTGTGTTTAAAATTTCTCAACCTAAAAAGGTGAGGAGTATTTTAGATCTGACAAGTCATTAAAATTTGGTGAAGTATAGACACTTCAAAATGGAGACTTTGAGTGCCAAACAATTTATTTCAAAAAAGATGTTTTATGGCAATTATAGATCTGAAAGATGTATATTACTTAGTGTTTGTTCATTTATAAGATAAAATTATCTGAAGGAACAATTATGGCAATTCAAAGTTCTGTCTAACGGGTTAACTTCAGTTCCTAGAATTTCACTAAATTGGTAAAACCAATTTTGGGGCGAATTAGTCCAAGGACAGATGTGGATGGCTTAACTGGATGATGTCCTAATTAGGACGAACGAGAGAATTAGTGAGTTATCTCTCTCAAATTATTCAAACCACTTTTGAAAGTTGGGTTTAATTCATCCAGAGAGAAATTAAGTTTAACGATACTTACAACAATTGATTATTTGATTCAATTGAAAGGGTAGTAATTTACCCAGGGTAAAGGGTAAAGCTAATTGATGGTTGTATTAAGCAGTTGGAAAAGCACCAATCTTCAATTAAGACAGGTGGCCAGTTTGTTAGGAGAATTAGTGTTATTTCCAGCAATACAATATGGGCCATTGTACTACCAGCAGCTGCAGACTGCAAAAAGAAAAAAACACTAAGATGCATGATGGCCATTTTTTGATAGGCCATGCAATTAAACAACAAATGCTGCTTCTGATTGCAGTAGTGGATTTAACATGTCTTCAGTAGTTCAAGCAAGATTGAACAGCCTTCCATGATCTTAACAGACTGATATCAGTGTACTAGGATTGGTGCCACTGAAAAGGTATCCATCTGTGGACAGATGGAATATGGAAGAAGTATTATTTTACAGACATGGAGAATCGACGTTTTAAAGTCTATTGGAAGGCTTATGAGCTACAAGCTTGTTGTTAATTACAACTAATCTGCATGTTCAGTTTCAAATTAACAACACTACAGCAATGGCATGTATTAATTGTATGGGTGGAATTTCCATGATAACAAAGAATGGATGTTTAAACTTAAGATTTTTTTAATGATATAATAGTCAGATTTGGGAAGCCAGATATGACTTGTTTCCATCCAGACTCAATCACCAGTTACAGAGATATCTGTTATGAGACTACATCGGGAGACAGTAGCGATGGATGTTTCTCGCTATATTAGGATGGTATGTTGTTATATGCATTTTACTTCATCCTGTCTCATAAATCGGTGTCTGCTTAAAACGAAGCAGTGTGCTGCCTCTGGGGTATTTGTGGTACCAGACGGGTCTACGCAGCCATGGTTCCTTTTGATATTGGAATTTATGACAGTTTCTGATAAATGTTCCCAAAAGAAGGAAGTTACTGGTGTATTCGATAATTGGAGAGTAACATCCGTCATATGCCTGTATGGATGCAGGTTTTAAAAAAGAGGATTGTCTGGGCATGCTGTGGACATGTTTACAGCAGTCTGGCGGAAGAGTACTCAAAAGCAGTACATTTGTGAATCTGAGTTGTGACTCTGTAAATACTGCTTTCCCATTATGTAAAGAATGAGGGGGGGAAATTTCTGTGTATAAAAGAATATGGAATGTTGTACGGCACATGTCTCAAATATCTTGGATTGACCTCTAGTTAAGGGGTTGAGGTATAGTGCGATTTATTCACACAGAAGTATATTATTCCTCGTTTTTATTTGATGAGGTTGGAAAGACATCCTGTTGAGTCTCGTTCTTTTATTTCCAGATTAATGAAAGGAATTTTAATTCCAGACCTTCTAAACCTAGGAGAGAATCTGGAATATAGAATTGTTTTAAGCTACTTCATCAATGGAGTCTTGGTACGATTCTGATTTGGCCAAGTTCAGCATGAAGGTAGTCATGTTTATGGCACTTGTAACATTACAAAGTAACAGATACACAGAAGTACCTCAGGATTATGTAATGTTTTACATTTTATGAACTACTCAAATGAAGTAGGATCAGGTGTGACAGGATTCAAGATTGTTTTATTAACATATTCTATGGATCCATGTCTATATGTTAAGACATATTTATTGCAAAAAATTGAGGCTACAAAGATCTTATGAAATATGAAAACAAGATTGTTTATCATTCACAAAAAACCATACAAGATAGTGTCAGTTTAGACTATTTTAAGATGGTTAAAAAACAAGTTTTAGTTGCTGCACGTGTGAACATTGATGGGTTTACATTCCATTCAGTTTAGCAGCAACATTGACGACCAGGGCGAAGGAAGTCCCGTGGATCATATTCTCACAGCTGCCGGGTGATCTAATAAGTTGGTGTTTCAACACTTTTACCATCGGGCTATTGCCAATACGGGGCTGTTTGCAGATACTATATTAAGTTCTGCTTAATTTTCCCTGGGTAAAGGGGATACTATTAATTCTTTTATTCAAATAAATGAATTACTGCATTTGTGCTACAAATGTTATTATTAATGCATTATTGAATATTCTCGTTCCGAGTCAATCAATGCAGTGAGAAGCCGGGATTTGTCTGCGGCATGAAATCGCAAAGCTTTAAAATCTTCACGTAGTCACTCACGTGACTCCGAAGTAAAATAGTAAGATTAAACGAGAACTTACCAAGTTTGAAGTTTGATCTTTATTTTATGAGGAGTTACGTTGGTGATTACGTGCCCACCACGGCCCAACCCTCTATCACAAAAGGTCAGATGGAAGTTCTTGTATTACTCGTTTTATTATGTTACTATATTACTTCGTTTGTTGTTTTTTGTGATTTCACACCGCTGCTTCGAAGATTGACGCGCAGGCGCACTGGCGGGGTTCTTCACGTAATCACCAACGTAACTCCTCATAAAATAAAGATCAAATTTCAAACTTGGTAAGTTCTCGTTTAATCTTACTATTCTGAGGCTATGACTTCTTCTTCTGTCGTGTATCTTTTAGACCTGCAGCTCCGTTGAGGCGAGCCAGGCCAACGTGTCGTCCAGGTCAATCAGACCTCGTTCACCATTCGTGCTCCACTGTCTGTGTTGGGTCCCCACACTCGCAGGAGGCGCTGTCCACGAGGCCCCACCTCTTCATCGGCACTCCATAGCATCCGATGCCTGTCCTCAAGCGGTTGAGGGTTGTCCACTGCTTTCGGGGCAGGTGCTGGCCAGGGACGTCCATGGGGTCATCGATGTAATGGTGTAGCCTAGATGGTTCCACTGACTTCCACTGGTCTCTCCATCTCGTCTTGACCCAGGATGCCTTAGAAGTGTCAGCCGGTGTTGTGCAGGGCAGCTCTTGGGCTTGCGTGGTAAAGGGGTGCCGTGACTTGAGGCGCACTGGTCGTGGTGTCTCTGTGACGATCTGATGGAGACGGTGGGATTCACTGGTCTGTGCCTTTCGAGAGAGGGACAGCGTGGCTGCTTCTCGTCTGATGTTGGCCGGGGCGATGCCAGCGAGGACGGGCAGTTGGTTTACTGGGGTGGCTCGTAGGCATCCGGAGACAGTCCGCAGGGCGCTGTTGAGGGCAGCATCCAGCTTCTTGGCGTGAGGGCTACGGCACCAGACCGGGGCGCAGTACTCGCCGGCTGAGAACACCAGGGCCACTGTGGACATGCGCAGTGTCTTCGTCGTGGCTCCCCATGTGGTGCCGGCTAGGCGGCGATTGTTGAGGTGGAACATTGAAGATGTTGTCTTACCCATGCTGAGCTTGAGGCGCCAGTTCCTCAGGTATGAAGACTGGATGTTCATGTCTTCAGAGAGGCCCTCTTCTGCTGCTTCCCAGGATGGCTTACTAAGTAGGATGGCCAGGTCATCAGCATAGCCATACTTTTTTGTCTGGGTTGCAGGCAGATCATGGATGTAGATGTTGAACAGCATTGGTGCCAGCACTGAGCCCTGTGGGACGCCGCTCTTAAGTTTCCTCACCCTGCTGCATTTCCGTTGCTGGTGTGTAGCCTGAAGCTGCGGTTTCTCAGCATCTCCAGGCTATGACCTCTAGTCCTAGACTCTCCCACTAGTGGAAACATCCTCTCCACATTCACTCTATCCAGGCCTTTCACTATTCGGTAAGTTTCAATGAGTGTCATAAGGTCATAAGTGATCGGAGCAGAATTAGGCCATTTGGCCCATCAAGTCAACTCCGCCATTCAATCATGGCTGATCTATCTCTCCCTCCTACCCCCATTCTCCTGCCTTCTCCCTATAACCCCTCACACCCATACTAACAACAAATCTATCTATCTTAGCCGTAAATATATCCATTGACGGCCTCCACAGCCTTCTGTGGCAAAGAATTCCACAGATTCACCAAATTCTGACTAAAGACATTCTTCCTCATCTCCTTCCTAAAGGAGCATCCTTTAATTCTGAGGCTATGACATCAAGATTCAAGAGAGTTTATTGTCATGTGTCCCAGATAGGACAATGAAATACTTACTTTGCTTCAGCACAACAGAATACAGTAGGCATGAATACAGAACAGATCAGTGTGTCCATATACCATTATATAAATATATACACACATGAATAAATAAACAGATAAGGTGCAAATAAACAGATAATGGTCTATTAATGTTCAGAGCTTTGTTTCATTTGAGTTTAATAGCCTGATGGCTGTGGGGAAGTGGCTATTTCTGAACCTGGACGTTGCAGTCTTCAGGCTCCTGTACCTTCTACCTGAAGGTAGCGGTGAGATGAGTGTATGGCCAGGATGGTGTGGGTCCTTGATGATGCTGCCAGCCTTTTTGAGGCAGCGACCGTGATAGATCCCCTCGATGGTAGGAAGGTCAGAGCCAATGATGGACTGGGCCGTGTTTACTGCTTTTTGTAGTTTTTTCCGCTCCTGAGCGCTCAAGTTGCCGAACCATGCCACAATGAACATCCTCTCCACATCCACTCTATCCAAGCCTTTCACTATTTGGTATGTTTCAATGAGGCCCCCCCCTCATTCCTCTAAACTCCAGTGAGTACAGGCCCCAATGCCATCAAACGCTCATCAAAAGTTAACCCACCCATTCCCGGGATCATTCTTGAAAACCTCCTCTGGACCCTCTCCAGGGCGAGCGCATCCTTCCTCAGATATGGTGCCCAAAATTGTTCTCAATACTCCAAGTGCGGCCTGACCAGCGTCTTATGGAGCCTCAGCATTACATCCCTGTTTTTGTATTCTAGCCCCCTTGAAATAAATGATAGCATTGCAGTTGCCTTCTTTACCAGCAATTTGACTTGCAGATTAACATTTTGGGAATCCTGCACCAGCACTCCCAAGTCCCTTTGGACGTCCAATTTGCACCTCTGATTTCTGGATTCTCTCACCATTTAGAAAAAGTCTACGCCTTTACTCCCACTACCAAGATGCATGACTCCACACTTTGCCACACTGTGATGCCATCGGCTCCTTCCACCGCCGCAGCTGCTGTCCTGAAAAATCCAGTCCTGGTCTCTCCTTATCTGATGCCCTTCTCAAAGGTTTTGAATGACATCTGTGGCATTAAATGAAGGCAGAATTTCTAGTCTTATGATATGCCATGAGATATTATCTGCAAAGATATTCACCGTGGTAAATGACAACTGAAATCAAATGTCAAAAAACACAAACCCTTTTAAAGATGGCCAGTGAAGCAAAGATGTTTCCCATTTCAGAGTTAAGTGCGGCAGTGATATCACTGGCGGATTTATTGTCTATATGGCTCATTTTTTCACCTCTCACAACTTTCAGCCCTTATTCCCTTCAACCTTGGTGTCCAGCTGCATGGAACTTTATCAAGCATTGTCAATAACAACATTTGAAATGCAATGCTTGCAAATAATCACAGAAACAGCATAAAAGGATGTCCTGTTCTCTCTACATATCTGTAAATTCCAAGAAGTATTGAGTTGGAACTCATCTGTCAAACCCTAACATTTGAGCTTAATATATTGTACTTTTTTTTAAAAGCACTGACTATCAATAATTCATGATAAGCTTGCACATTTGCCGTCTACAAAGATCCCATGTTTACTAAACCCAGGGCTGAGTTGTCTATCTGTATTTGAAGTCAGGAATATTTGCAGATATAAGTTTTATATCAACGTCAGAAATAACAAACCAAGGATAGAGATGACAATAATAGTGACAAATTTCTATCAGATCTGACCTTGGCATTTTCATCAATTACACATGGAACTGTAAAAAAAATTTTTTACAGGGTTCTCACAAGGATCTCCAAAAGCAGTTATGTGAATATCAAAAGATCACAAGGTAAATATCAGTAATGTCTTTCATCTAATTTTAGTTCATTCGAAAATATGCCTTTAAGTAGTGTGAACTCATCTACCCCTCGTTTGTTTTAGTTTTCCCATTTCGTTTCCATGGATATACTTTCCCTGTACCATCCACCATGCTACATTCCCCTATAAGTTAATCTCTCTGTCACTTCATTTCAAAATCTTCCCTCATACTTTCCAGCAACACCAGGGATCAGTCTTGCAGTTGTTCCCTGAAATGCTTCCAATTCCTGAAATGTTTCCCTGCTTGCCGTGACGACTAACACAGAACGTGATCCTTAAGATATAGACTGGTCAAAGTCCTGTAATGTTTAATTACAATTTCCCTTGACATTCACGGCTCGTTGCTTAAAGAGTTTGCATTCTGTTTGCTCTGCTAATTGGTGCAATGCAGTTGTTGAACATAGACACATAGAAAATAGGTACCGGAGGAGGCCATTCGGCCCTTTAAGCCAGCACCGCCATTCATTGTGATCATGGCTGATCGTCCCCAATTAGTAACCCGTGCTAGCTTTCTCCCCATATCCCTTGATTCCGCTAGACCCTAGAGCTCTATCTAACTCTCTTTTAAATTCATCCAGTGAATTGGCCTCTACTGCCTTCTGTGGCAGAGAATTCCACAAATTTACAACTCTCTGGGTGAAAAAGTTTTTTCTCATCTTAGTTTTAAATGGCCTCCCCTTTATTCTTAGTCTGTGGCCCCTGGTTCTAGACTCCCCCAACATTGGTAACATTTTTCCTGCATCTAGCTTGTCCAGTTCTTTTATAATTTTATATGTTTCTATAAGATTCCCTCTCATCCTTCTAAATTCCAGTGAATACGAGCCCAGTCTTTCCAATCATTCCTCATATGACAGTCCCGTCATCCCGGGGATTAACCTCGTGAACCTCGTGAACCTAAGCTGCACTGCCTCAATAGCAAGGATGTCCTTCCTCAAATTAGGAGACCAAAACTGCACACAATACTCCAGGGCCCTATAACTGCAGAAGAACCTCTTTACTCCTATACCCAAATCCTCTTGTTATGTAAGCCAACATGCCATTAGCTTTCTTCACTGCCTGCTGTACCTGCATGTTTACTTTCAGTGACTCGTGTACAAGGACACCCTAATCTGACACCATTGAGATAATAATCTGTCTTCATGTTCTTGCCGCCAAGGTGGATAACTTCACATTTATCTACATGATACTGCATCTGCCATGCATCTGCCCACTCACTCAACCTGTCCAAGTCACCCTGCAACCTCCTAGCATCCTCTTCGCAGTTCACACTGCCACCCAGCTTTGTGTCATCTGCAAATTTGCCAGTGTTACTTTTAATCCCATCATCTAAATCATTAATATATATTGTAAATAGTTGCGGTCCCAGCACCGAGCCGTGCGGCACTCCACTCGCCATTCTGACAAGGACCCATTTATTCCTACTCTTTGTTTCCTGTCTGCCAATCAATTCTCTATCCCTGTCAATACCCTACCCGCAATACCATGTGCTCTAATTTTGCCCACTAATCTCATGTGTGGGACCTTATCAAAGGCTTTCTGAAAGTCCAGATACACTACATCCACTGGCTCTCCTTCATCCAATTTACTTGTCACATCCTCAAAAAATTCCAGAAGATTATTCAAGCAGGATTTCCCCTTCATAAATCCATGCTGACTTGGATCAATCCTTTTACTGCTATCCAAATGCACTGTTATTACTTTTTAAATAATTGACTCCAGCATCTTCCCCACCACCGATGTCAGGCTAATTGGTCTTTTGATTCCCCGTTTTCTCTCTATCTCCTTTCTTGAAAAGTGGGATAATATTAGGTACCCCCCAATCCACAGGAACTGATCCAGAATCTATAGAACATTGGAAAATTATCACCAATGCATCCACGATTTTTAGAGCCACCTCCCTGAGTACCTGGGATCCCTTCATCCAAATCATTGATGTATATTGTAAATAGCTGCGGTCCCAGCACCAAGCCTTGCGGTACCCCACTAGTCACTGCCTGCCATTCTGAAAGGGACCCGTTAATCCCTACTCTTTGTTTCCTGTATGCCAACCAATTTTCTATCCATGTCAGCATTCTACCTCCAATCCACAGGAACTGATCCTGAATCTATAGAACATTGGAAAATTATCAACAATGTGTCCATGGGATGCAGACCATCAGGCCCTGGGGATTTATCAGCCTTCAGTCCCATCAGTGTACCCAATACTATTTGTCACTTAATGCAAATTTATTTCAGTTCCTCTGCCTCCCTAGATCTGCTGTCCTCCAGTACTAGGAGATTGTTTGTGTCTTCCTTAGTGAAGACAGAACTAAAGTACCTGTTGAACTCTTCTGCCATGTCCCAGTTCCCCATAATAATTTCACCTGTTTCCACATTTGTCTTTACTAATCTTTTTCTCTTAACATACCTAAAGAAGCTTTTACTATCCTTCTTTATGTTCTTGGCCAGCTTACCCTCGTACTTCTTTTTTTCACCCCGTAGCGCCCGTTTTGTTACCTTCTGTTGTCCTTTGAAATTTTCCCAATCCTCTGACTTCCGGCTAATCTTTGCTATGTTATACACCTTTTCTTTTAGTTTTATTCCATCCCTAACTTCCCTTGTCAGCCATGGTTGCCTCTTACTCCCCTTCGAATCTTTCTTCCTCTTTGGTATGAAATGATCCTGCATCTTCTGGATTATGCGCAGTAATTCCTGCCATTGCTGTTCCATCGTCATTCATGCTAGGATCCTTTTCCAGTTGACCTTGGCCAGCTCCTCTCTCATGCCTTCATAGTCCTCTTTGTTCAACTGCAACACTGACACTTCTGATTTAACCTTCTCCCTCTCAAATTGCAGATTAAAACATATCATATTATGGTCACTACCCCCTTGCTGTTCCTTTACCTTGATTTCCCTTATTAAATCTGGTTCATTGGACAAGACTAAATCCAAAATTGCCTTCTCTCTGGTAGGCTGCAGTGCAGGCTGCTCTACGAATCCATCTCAGAGGCACTCTACAATATGTTAATATATTGATGTCTACGAAGGCCTTGAGATTGATTTCAAGTTCAGCCATGGCTACTTCAACAACAGTTCTTACTATGTTCAGTAGTTTATATTTGTCTTCATTGAAGCTCATTTCTGCCTACTTCAATGTCAAGTTTAGTTTAATTTAGAGATACAGCTCGAAACAGGCCGTTTGGCCCACTGAGTCCGCACCTACCAGCGATCCCCGCACACTACCACTATCCTACACACAC
Source organism: Malacoraja senta (assembly GCA_038087875.1). Lineage (NCBI taxonomy): Eukaryota > Metazoa > Chordata > Chondrichthyes > Rajiformes > Rajidae > Malacoraja > Malacoraja senta. Next base: position 24,026 of record JAXLNO010004722.1, read on the forward strand.
TAGGGACAATTTACAATTTTTATCAAGCCAATTGGTCCTTAACCTCCCCCCTCAACTCCATCCTAATACCCAATTAGTCTTTCCAGGTGAGGCAGAGGTTCACTTGGACCTCATCCAAACTCATCTATTGCATCCGCTGTTCCAGGTATCATCTTCTCCACATAGGCGAGACCAAGCGCAAGCTCGGCGATCGTTTCACTGAATACCTCTGCTCAGTCCACCTTAACCTACCTGATCTCCCGGTGGCTCAGCATTTCTACTTCCCCCTCCTATTCCCAATCTGACCTTTCTGAGGGAACAGCACCTCATTACAGAGACATGGCTGCAAGAGGGCCAGGGCTGGGAACTGAAAATTCAAGGGTATACTTCCTATCGAAAAGGCAGACAGGTGGGCAGAGGGGGTGGGGTTGCCCTGTTGGTGAGGAATGAAATTCAGTCCCTTGCAAGGGGTGACATTGAAACAGGAGATGTCGAGTCAGTATGGATAGAACTAAGGAATTGTAAGGGTAAAAAGATCCTAATGGTACTAATCTATAGGCCCCCAAACAGTAATCTGGATATAGGGTGCAAGTTGAATCAGGAGTTAAAATTGGCATGTAGTAAAGGTAATGCTACGGTTGTTATGGGAGATTTCACCAGGGGCGCCGGGGCGATGGCTGCCCTGCCGGCAGTCTGTTCGTCTTTTCATTATTTTTGTTATATTTTAGCTTGTTAAAAGTTTTTGTTTTAATGTTCTTCGGTTTGTTTTAAGTGGGGGGAGGGGGGAGGGGATTGGGGGAAACTTTTTTTTCAGGTTCTTACCTTCCCAGATATGTGATCCATTTTCGGATCACATTCTCCGGGCTCTGCGGCCTACCATCGATGGAGCTGGAAGCCTCCTCGGACTGTCGTGCGCCCCACCACAGGGCGCGGACTTAACATCGGAGCTGATACCTTGCCTGGGATCGCTCCCACCGTGACCACCGCGAAATCAACACCAAGGGCTCGCAGTCTCGGGTGAGGCCGAGTCGGGAGCTCCAACGTTGCGGAAGGCTCGACCAGCCCTGACGCGAGGTTCGATCGTCCAGCGCGGGAGAGCTGACATCCCCCGGATGCGGGAGCTTGATCGCCTCGATGCGGAGGGCCCGAACGCCGCCGGATACGGGAGTTAAGATCATCCCGTCAACGGAGGCTTGAGGCCCACGACTGGGGAAGAGCTTTATTTCGCCTTCCATCACAGTGAGGAATGTGTAGGAGTCACTGTGGTGGATGTTCATGTTAAAATGTGTTTTTGACTGATCTGTTACTTTTAATTGTATGACTGACCTGGCCAATGAAATTCCTCGTATGTTGCAAAACATACTTGGCGAATAAAGTGTGATTCTGATTCTGATTCTGATTCAACATGCAGGTAGACTGGGAAAATCAGGTTGGTACTGGACCCCAAGAAAAGGAGTTTGCGGAGTGCCTCCGTGATGGATTCTTAGAGCAGCTTGCACTGGAGCCTACCAGGGGGCAGGCAATTCTGGATTTAGTGTTATGTAATGAACTGGATTTGATAAAGAAACTTGAGGTTAAGGAGCCATTAGGAGGTAGTGACCATAATATGGTCAAGTTTCATCTACAATTGGAGAGGGAGAAGGGAAGATCGGAGGTGTCGGTGTTACAGTTGAATAAAGTGGACTATGGAGCCATGAGGGAGGAGCTGGCCAAAGTTGATTGAAAAGATACCCTAGCAGGGATGACAGTAGAACAACAATGGCAGGTATTTCTGGGAAGAATACAGAAGGTGCAGGATCAGTTCATTCCAAAGAGGAAAAAAGATTTCAAGGGGAGTAAGGGGCAACCATGGCTGACAAGGGACATCAGGGACAGTATAAAAATAAAAGAGAAGAAGTACAACGTAGCAAAGATGAGCAGGAGCAAGAGGATTGGGTAATGTTTAAAGAGCAACAGAAGATAACTAAAAAGGCAATACGGGAAGAAAAGATGAGGTACGAAGGTAAGCTAGCCAAGAATATAAAGGATAGTAAAAGCTTCTTTAGGTATGTGAAGAGGTAAAAATTAGTTAAGACCAAAGTTGGACCCTTGAAGACTGAAAAAGGTGAATTTATTATGGGGAACAAGGAAATGGCAGATGAGTTGAACAGGTACTTTGGATCGGTCTTCACTAAGGAGGACACAAACAATCTTCCTGATGTACTAGTGGCCAGAGGATCTGGGGTGACGGAGGAACTGAAGGAAATCCACATTAGGCAGAAAATGGTGCTGGGTAGACTGATGGGACTGAAGGCTGATAAATCCCCAGGGCCTGATGGACGCATTGTCGCATTGTTGATAATTTTCCAATGTTCTATAGATTCAGGATCAGTTCCTGTGGATTGGAGGTAGAATGCTGACATGGATAGAAAATTGGTTGGCAGACAGGAAACAAAGAGTAGGGATTAACGGGTCCCTTTCAGAATGGCAGGCAGTGACTAGTGGGGTACCGCAAGGCTTGGTGCTGGGACCGCAGCTATTTACAATATACATCAATGATTTGGATGAAGGGATTCAAAGTAACATTAGCAAATTTACAGATGACACAAAGCTGGGTGGCAGTGTGAACTGTGAGGAGGATGCTATGAGAATGCGGGGTGATTTGGACAGGTTGGGTGAGTGGGCAGATGCATGGCAGATGCAGTTTAATGTGGATGAATGTGAGGTTATCCACTTTGGTAGCAAAAACAGGAAGGCAGATTAATATCTAAATGATGTCAAGTTGGGAAAAGGGGAAGTACAACGGGATCTGTGGGGTCCTTGTTCATCAGTCAATTTAAGTAAGCATGCAGGTACAGCAGGCAGTGAAGAAAGCGAACGGCATGTTGGCCTTCATAATAAGAGGAGTTGAGTATAGGAGCAAAGAGGTTCTTCTGCAGTTGTACAGGGCCTTAGTGAGACCACACCTGGAGTATTGTGTGCAGTTTGGTCAGCTAATTTGAGGAAGGACATTCTTGCTATTGAGGGAGTGCAGCGTAGGTTTACGAGGTTAATTCGTGGGATGGAGGGACTGTCATATGCTGAGAGAATGGAGCAGCTGGGGATGGAGCACTCCGCAAACTCCTTTTCTTGGGGTCCAGTACCAACTCTGTTTAGAAGGATGAGAGAGGATCTTATTGAAACATATAAGATTATTAAGGGTTTGGACACGATAGAGGCAGGAAACATGTTGCCGATGTTGGGGGAGTCCAGAACCAGGGGCCATAGTTTAAGAATAAGGGGTAAGCCATTTAGAACGGAGACGAGGAAAACCTTTTTCTCACAGAGAGTTGTGAGTCTGTGGAATTCTCTGCTTCACAGGGCGGTGGATGCCGGTTCTCTGGATACTTTCAAGAGAGAGCTAGATAGGGCACTTAAATTTAGCGGAGTCAGGGGATATGGGGAGAAGGCAGGAACAGGGTACTGATTGGGGATGATCAGCCATGATCACATTGAATGGTGGAGGTTGCTCAAAGGGCCGAATGGCCTACTCCTGCACCTATTGTCTATTGTCTCATATTTTGCTTGGGTAATTTACACCCCAGCGGCATGAAGATTGACTTGACCAGTTAGCCCTTGCTTTCTCTCTCCACCCCGCCTTCTCCCACTGTCTCCGCCTACATTCTATCTTTGTCCCGCCCCCTCCCCTGACATCAGTCTGAAGAAGGGTCGCGACCAGAAACATCACCCATTCTTTGTCTCCAGAGATGCTGACTCACCCGCTGAGTTACTCCAGCATTTTAAGTCTACCTTCGAGGTATCTGGAGAGATTGAATCATCCAGGTCTATTTCACCAAGAACACAGAAGTCTGTATGGTAATCCGCATATCACTCTACCTTAATTGGTACATGTGACAATAAAAGACCTTTGAAACCTTTGACATGATAGACTGTGCGTATTCCCCATGATAGAGGTATTTAAAATTAGAAGCCTTGGGTTTAATGTGGAGGTAGGAGGTTGAAAAGGTGATCTGAGAAGGAAACATAGCACTCCTTGCGATCTGGGATGATTCAACATAATTCTAATGCTCCATGTTAGTTTCAACACTTTTTCAAGGCTCCCCGTTGGGCCACGGTGGTGGACTGGGAATGCGGCCGGAGGGCTTTATCGTGGCGCTGCGGTCTCGATGCCTCCTTGATAGCCACGTAGAAGCCCGGGTTGGGACCCAGCCGGTGCCTCGTGGGTCGGACGGAGGAGCCGGGTCATGCTGGTCGGCGGAGCGGCCGACAGAGCCTGCGGCTGGGGCCCGGGTCGGCACCACGGAGGCGTGAAGTGGGGCGTCGACAGCGTTGAAGCTTCGCGACGATGGGGCCTCGAGGGTGGTGATGCCTCGCAGGTTGACCCGCGGTTGATGGTCGATGAGAACGTGGAGGACCACCGTGAGGGAGGCGACCGCCATGAGGGAGGTGGGGGGAAGAACAATGGACAAAAGGGAAGAACAAAGGACAATGGGGACCCGGCGTGGGGGGGGGATCGCTGGTGGGGGGGGGGGGTGAACAAAAGGAGGAGCCGGCATGCTTTGTAACTTTGTCAGCACTGTAGGTGGCTGCTGTATACATTGGGTGTAAAAGCAAAGAATCTCACTGTGCCTTGTCACATGTGACAATAAACTATTCCATTCCATTCCTCGGTACCAGTTCCACATAATCCTCAATTCCTCGATCTTTCTATTCCTCAATTCCTCGATCTCTCGATCTTCATTTATCTCCAAACACATATCCCAGTTTGCATTGACGGAGTCGAAGTAGAGATAGTCGAATATCACCAACGACTTCTGCTGGACCACCCATATTGAAGCAATGACCAAGAAGGCACACCAACGCCTCTACTTCCTTAGAAGGCTTCGGAAGTTCGGCATGTCCCCTACAACTCTCACCAACTTCTACAGATGCGCCATAGAAAGCATTTCATCACAGCTTGATTTGGGAACAGCTCCATCCAAGACCACAAGAAATTGCAGCGAATTGTGGACGCAGCACAGGCCATCACACAAACAAAAATTCCCTTCTATTGATTCCATTTATACCTCACGCTGCCTCGGCAAGGCCAGCAGCATAACCATGGACTAGTCACACCCTGGCCACTCCCTCTTCTCCCCTCTCCCGTCAGGTAAAAGGTGTGAAAATGCACACCTCCAGATTCAGGGACAGTTTCTGCACATCTGCTATCAGGCAACTGAACCATCCTACCATAACCAGAGAGCAGTCCTGAACTACTATCTACCTCATTGGTGACACTCAGACTATACTTGATCGGACTTTGCTGGCTTGACCTTGCACTCCGCTTGACCATGGGCTCCGCTGACCCAGGCGGAGGAGTCCGAAGAAAGGTCTCGACCTAAAACGCCTATTCCTTTTCTCCAGAGATGCTGCCTGACCCGCCGAGTTACTCCAGCTTTTTGTGTCTATTTTCAGTTTAAACCCTCATCTGCAGTTCCTTCCGACACAACTCTCTAGATGACACAAAATGCTGGACTGATCTCTAGAAGACATGCAGTGAGACAGTGACGGTGACAAATGACAGAATGCCTCCAAAAGACCATCTTCTATCAGAGTTCACATAGTTCTAATAATGTTCTCATCACTATCTGACATTTCAATCCTCATCAAAAACTGTGCATCTGGTTCAGAACGTGCTTGGTATAGCAAATATGCCAGCATCTTGAAATCGGTGAAAGTTGTAAGTGGTAAAGGTTGGTTTAGTTTAAAAATACAGCATGGAACCAGGCACGTTGGCCTGCAGAGTCCACACCGCCCATCAGTCGCCCATTCACAGTATGTCTATATTACCCCACTTTCACATCCACTCCCTATATATCAAGGGCAATCTAGAGATGCCAAATAATCTGCAAACCCGTATGAGTTTGGAAGGAAACCCATGCACCCGAAAGAAACCCACACGGTCAAAGGAAGAACAAGCAAACTCCACACAGACAGCACCCAATTTCAGATAGAACCCGGGTCTCTGGCACTGTGAGGCAGCAGCTCTACCAGCTGCACCACTGGGCCGCTCAAGAGTAGACCCTCCTTCAATCTGTTATTCAGAATTCAAGTGGTTTTCAGTTACACAACATCCACATCCATAGGAAGAACATTCACCTCAATTTACTGCACTTTAGAGGTGGGGCAGTGGGATGGGAACCATTGGTGAGGAGTGGTTGACATATCATTGTACAAATGTTTAACACCTAAGAGAAGTTTTCACCTGAAAAGGATCTTGTATCAGTCTCATGGGCCCAAAACGTACTTCCGTTGATGCAACCTGTAAAGGAAAAAAAGACATAGTCAACAGAAAATTTATTGGTGAAGCCATATGGTCATGTTGTTGCGGAAAGTAAGCCATTTGGAATTGTAATCTATACTTTGTGGATTGCTATTTCATCAACAACAATTTCCACAGAGTTAGGTTTAGGTTTATTATTATTGTCATGTGTACCGAGGTACAGTGAAAAGCTTTGTTTTTCGTGCCGTCCAAACAAATCACATATACTGTATGTAACGATAATCGTCAAACTCAAATACAATAGATAGATGGGAAGATACTGAGTGCAGAATATAGTTCTCAGCATTGTAGCGCATCAGTTCCATAAACAAAGTACAATAACCATATAACCATATAACCATTACAGCACGGAAACAGGCCATCTCGGCCCTTCAAGTCCGTGCCGAACACTTTATTTTTTATTTTTTATTATTATTTTTTTATTTTTTATTTTTTATTTATTACTTCCCCCTAGTCCCATCTTCCTGCACTCAGACCATAACCCTCCATTCCTTTCCCGTCCATATACCCATCCAATCTATTTTTAAAGGATAAAATCGAACCTGCCTCCACCACTTCCACTGGAAGCTCATTCCACACAGCTACCACTCTCTGAGTAAAGAAGTTCCCCCTAATGTTACCCCTAAACTTCTGTCCCTTAATTCTCAAGTCATGTCCCCTTGTTTGAATCTTCCCTACTCTCAATGGGAAAAGCTTATCCACGTCAACTCTGTCTAACCCGCTCATAATTTTAAAGACCTCTATCAAGTCCCCTCTTAACCTTCTGTGCTCCAAAGAATAAAGACCTAACTTGTTCAACCTTTCTCTGTAACTTAGTTGCTGAAACCCAGGCAACATTCTAGTAAATCTCCTCTGTACTCTCTCTATTTTGTTGACATCCTTCCTATAATTAGGCGACCAAAATTGTACTCCATACTCCAGAATTGGCCTCACCAATGCCTTGTACAATTATAACATTACATCCCAACTTCTATATTCAATGCTCTGATTTATAAAGCCCTGCACACCAAAAGCTTTCTTTACCACCCTATCTACATGAGATTCCACCTTCAGGGAACTATGCACAGTTATTCCTAGATCCCTCTGTTCAACTGCATTCCTCAATTCGCTACCATTTACCATGTATGTCCTATTTTGATTTGTCCTGCCGAGATGTAGCACCTCACATTTATCAGCATTAAACTCCATCTGCCATCTTTCAGCCCACTCTTCCAAATGGCCTAAATCTCTCTGTAGACTTTAAAAATCTACTTCATTATCCACAACACCACCTATCTTAGTATCATCTGCATACTTACTAATCCAATTTTCCACACCATCATCCAGATCATTGATGTACATGACAAACAACAGTGGACCCAACACAGACCCCTGAGGCACCCCACTAGTCACCGGCCTCCAACCTGACAAACAGCCATCCACCATTACTCTCTGGCATCTCCCATTCAGCCACTGTTGAATCCATCTTGCTACTCCATCATTAATACCCAACAATTGAATCTTCTTAACCAACCTTCCATGAGGAACCTTGTCAAAGGCCTTACTGAAGTCCATATAGACAACATCCACTGCTTTACCCTCATCAATTTCCCTAGTAACCTCTTCGAAAAATTCTAGAAGATTAGTCAAACATGACCTTCCAGGCACAAATCCATGTTGACTGTTCCTAATCAGACCCTGGTTATCCAGATGCTTATATATATTATCTTTAAGTATCCTTTCCATTAATTTGCCCACCACTGACGTCAAACTAACAGGTCTATAATTGCTAGGTTTACTCTTATCACCCTTTTTAAACAACGGAACAACATGCGCAGTACGCGAATTCCCGTTTCTAATGACATTTAAAATATTTCTGTCATAGCCCCTGCTATTTCTACACTAACTTCCCTCAATGTCGTAGGGAATATCCTGTCAGGACCTGGAGACTTATCTGTTTTCATATTTTTCAAAAGTGTCCGCACCTCCTCTTCTTTGAATCTCATAGTTTCCATTGCTACTCTGCTTGTTTCCCTTACCTCACATAATTCCATATCCTTCTCCTTGGTGAATATCGAAGAAAAGAAATTGTTCAATATCTCCCCCATCTCTTTTGGCTCTGCAGATAGCTGTCCACGCTGACTCTCTAATGGACCAATTTTATTCCTTGTTATCCTTTTGCTATTAATACAGCTGTAGAAACCCTTTGGATTTACTTTCACCTTACTTGCCAAAGCAACCTCATATCTTCTTTTAGCTTTTCTAATTTCTTTCTTAATATTCTTTTTACATTCTTTATATTCCTCAAGCACCTCATTTACTCCATGCTGCCTATAATTATTGTAGATCTCTCTCTTTTTACGAACCAAGTGTCCAATTTCCCGTGAAAACCATGGCTCATTCCAATTTTTACTATTTCCTTTCAACCGAACAGGGACATAAAGATTCTGTACTCTTAAAATTTCACCTTTAAATGTCCTCCATTTCTCTTCTACATCCTTCCCATAAAACAACATGTCCCAATTCACTCCTTTTAAATCCTTTCACATCTTCTCAAAGTTAGCCTTTCTCCAATCAAAAATCTCAACCCTAGGTCCAGTTCTGACCCTCTCCATAATTATATTGAAACTAATGGTATTGTGATCACTGGACCCGAAGTGCTCCCCAACGCATACCTCCGCCACCTGCCCTGTCTCATTTCCTAACAGGAGGTCCAGCACTGCCCCTTCTCTAGTAGGTACCTCTATGTATTGCTGCAAAAAACTATCCTGCACACATTTTACAGCCCTTTTACAGAATGTGTTTCACAGTCCATGTGTGGAAAATTGAAATCTCCCACAATCACTACCTTGTGCTTACTACTAATATCTGCTATCTCCTTACATATTTGCTCTTCCAATTCTCGCTCCCCATTTGGCGGTCTATAATACACCCCTATAAGTGTTGCTACACCTTTCCCATTTCTCAGTTCCACCCAAATAGCCTCCCTAGACGAGCCCTCTAATCTATCCTGCCAAAGCACTGCTGTAATATCTTCCTTGACAAGCAATGCAACACCCCCACCTCTTGCCCCTCCAATTCTATCACCCCTGAAGCAACGAAATCCTGGAATATTTAGTTTCTAATCACAGCCCTCCTGCAACCATGTTTCACTGATCGCCACAACATAATACTTCCAGGTGTCAATCCAGGCTCTAAGCTCATCCACCTTTCTTACAATGCTCCTAGCATTAAAATATACACAGTTAAGAAACCCACCACCACTTATTCAATGTCCGCAATGAAGTAGTGGTGAATCAGACAGTACCCCAGCTTATGGAAGGACCATTCAGAAGCCTGATTCAGACCATTCAGAAGCTGTTCCTGAGTCTGGTGGTGCGTATATCTGCTGTATGGGAGCAGCGAGAAGAAGGAATGGCCAGATTGGGACAAGTTATTGATTCTGTTGGCTGTTTTTTCAAAGCAATGCGAAGTGTAGATGGAGTCTGGCCTCTGTCATTGACTGCCGTACATCTACAACTCTCTGCCACGTCATGTGATCTTAGGCAGAGCTGTTCCCAAACCAAGCCGTAATTGACCCACAATTCAAACATATTTATGAATGGAAAGTGCTAAAACACACACATTCTTCCATTGTTAGGAATGATTTTTATTTTTCGTGCTGCTCTTATTGTAGCATTCTGTTTCAAGGAATATAAAGGATATGCCCTTGTTATGGATTAATCTACAGTATATGTGTTGTAGATCACAGTGAATAGATACTGTATGACTGAATGCTGTATTCCCAGCACTTAAAGGTTTACAAGAAAGAGCTAGGAATACTTTCAAGAGAGAGCTAGATAGGGCTCTTAAAGATAGCAGAGTCAGGGGATATGGGGAGAAGGCAGGAACGGGGTACTGATTGTGGATGATCAGCCATGATCACATTGAATGGCGGTGCTGGCTCGAAGGGCCGAATGGCCTACTCCTGCACCTATTGTGCTTCTGATTTTCTTTTTTTTGTGTTTTTGGAAGGAATTCTGTCCCTGATTTATGTATTGGTCTTTATAACCAATTTTTTTAAAATTCTGATTATATGTTTTCTATAAATCTCTGTATGGTGTCCTTGAGACCTCGGTATAAGGCACCCGTAAATAAAATCCATTATTATTATTATTATTATTGTCTATTGTCTAAAAGTTACTATACACATTTATCTCCTGGTTTGGGGAAACATAGAAACAAAGAAACATACAAAATAGGTGCAGGAGTAGGCCATTTGTGACCTTCGAGCCAGCACTGCCATTCAATATGATAATGGTTGATCATCCAAAAGCAGTACCCTGTTCCTGCTTTCTCCCCATATTCCTTGATTCCATTAGCCCTAAGAGCGAACTCTAACTCTCTGGGTGAAAATGTTTTCCCTCATCTTAGTGCTAAATGGCCTTATTCTTACACTGTGACCCCCTGGTTCGGGACTCCCCTAACATAGGGAACATTTTTCCTGCATCTAGCCTTTCCAATCCTTAAGAATGTTATATGTTTCTATAAGATTCCCTCTCATCCTTCTATATTCTAGTGAATACAAGCCCAGTGGACCCATTCCTGTAGTTTAAGACTGCCCTCGTCATTATCAACAACGCCACCAATTTCACTTAAAGGTTTACAAGACACGTTACTATACACACTTATCTCCTGGCTTGGGGAAAGAAGTGAAGAAGTGGACAAGAGGGAACAGTTGGTATTTATTGATTGAAACACAAGATATAGGAACAGGAGAAGGTCATAAAGACAGGTGGATGCTATCAGAACATTTTCTTGACGATATTTTGTGGCTATAATCATGGAAAACTGATTATATCCATCATTAATATCCAACTTCTTGTGCATCCATACGTAGGGTTAAAAGTGAAAACCTGGAGTTACTGCCTGTGACCCATAAGTTCATAGGTTCTAGGAGCAAAATTAGGCCATTTGGCCCAGAAAGTCTACTCCACCGGTCAATCACGGCTGATCTATCTTTCCCTCTCAACCCCATTCTCCTGCCTTCACCCTATAACCCCTGACACCCGCACTAATTCTGTCCTGTCCTTTTGAAGGATCAACAGTTGCAAATGCACTATTTGAACCAGTGTTCCCATTATAAAACTGAGCAGCGTTTCACATGTGAAATTGTTAGGCATTATTGAATCAGTCTTCAAGACAGTTTTTAGCTACTTTCTTAGCTGTAGTTACAGATGAATAAGCAAACCAACCTTGAATTTTTACTTCAGGTGCAGAATTCTATTCCTCAGAATAATATTTGAAAATTCTAAGGTCTCTGAAACAATATTTTTTAAGCTTATCATATTTTAGCAGTGATCTTAATTTTAGCTCAGTCAATGAACGAAAATACCCCCTATGCCTCCTAACCATCTTATCTACCTTTGGGGATCCTGGGGCCTATGCACTCTGCTCCTTAATCCACCCTAAGCTTCCACCATTTATTGTACATGGCCCAGCCTTGTTAATTCACCCTAGGTATATCACTTCACACACAGAGCTAAATTCCATTTGTTCATCTTACCAACTCATCGATTTCATCCAAAACACAAAACGCTGGAGTAACTCAGCGGGTAAGGCAGCATTTGTGGTGAGAATGGACACAAAATCCATTCCCACCCCAGATGCCACCTGATCTGCTGAATTACTCCAGCCCTTTGTGTTTCGCTCAAGATTCCAGTAATTGCAGTTCCTTGCATCTCCATCAATTTTGTCCTGTAGTTTAAGACTGCCCTCGTCATTATCAACAACGCCACCAATTTTCATCTATGAAGGCATTTAATTGTACCTTCTGCATTCACACCCAAATTGTTAATGAACATTACAAAAGTAAAGGTCTCAGTGCCGATCCCTGTGACACAGCGCTGGTCATAGGCTTCCAATCACAGAAACAATCCTCTACCTTCCCAGTCTGCTTCCGATTACCAAATCATTTTGGATCCAATTCACCACTGAGTGAACGATCCCTTGGGCTCCCAACTTTCGAACCAGTCATGGAACCTTGTCAACGCCAAGTTGAAAACAAGATGGCGCCAAAAGCAGGCGTATCTCTGCTTGCTGGCCCCAGAAGTGGATCTGCTATCATTCATTACAATCGCTCCATTCATTTCAATCTTTATTTCACCAGGACTTTATCTTGCACTAAACATTATTCCCTGTATCCTGTATCATCTGTACCCCATGGATGGATCGATTGTAATCATGTACAGTCTTTTCGCTGGCTGGATAACACGCAACAAAATAGCTTTTCACTGTACCTCAGTACATGTGACAATAATAAACTAAGCTAAAGACCTTGCTGAAGACCATGTAAACTACATCTACTGAACTTTCCACTTGCGGCAGAGGTTCACCTGCACCTCCTCCAACCTCATCTATTGCATCCGCTGCTCTGGATGTCAGCTGCACTACATCGGTGAGACCAAGCGTAGGCTTGGCGATCGTTTCGCCGAACACCTCCGCTCGGTTCGCAATAACCAACCTGATCTCCCGGTTGCTCAGCACTTCAACATTCCCCCCATTCCATATCCGACCTTTCTGTCCTGGGCCTCCTCCATGGCCAGAGTGAGGACCACCGTATATTGGAGGAGCAGCACCTCATATTTCGCTTGGGCAGTTTGCACTTCGCACATTGACTTCTCTAATTTAAGGTAGTCCTTACTTTCTCCTCCCTTTCTCAGCTCTCACTCAGCCCACTGGCTCCACCTCTTCCTTTCTTCTTCCCGCCCCCCTCCCCCCACCCTCACATCAGTCTGAAGATGGGTTTCGGCCCGAAACGTTGCCTATTTCCTTCGCCCCATAGATGCTGCCTCACCCGCTGAGTTTCTCCAGCATTTTTGTCTACTTTTCCAGCATCTGCAGTTCCTTCTTAAACATCTACTGAACTGCTTTCATTAATACACTTTAATCATAGATTCATATTGGGCCTTTTTACTCCATATGGGGTTAATAGTTTTCTATGTTTTAAGTGCTTCATTTATTTAGAACTGGAAATGGGAAAATATGTATGCCTTTAAAAAATGTTATTTAGTTAAAGGCATTTCAATGAGAAAATTATTTTTAACATCGACAAGTGGTCAGCGTGGACTCGGTAGGCCAGAGGGCCTATTTCCATGTTGTATCACACACAAAAATAAAATAATGGAAATTTGAAGTAAAAATAATGAATGCTGGAAATAATTAGCCGGCCAGGCAGGAGAGGGGAGAAGGCTTAAATGTTTCAGGTTAATGAAAATTCCTTTAAGGGTTCATCCAAAGTATTAGCCTCTTTGTGCTTGTCAGACGCGCAAACTGATCTGCCAGCCTATTCGGATGTCCAATCTCTACAGTTATTTTTCAGCTCCTATTTTTATTTTTCAGCATTTGGCATTAATATTTTATTGGTTTTCAAGATCGCGGTGCAATATTTTTCCTGTTCAGAATGAATTGCTGCAGAGTAAAATAGCAGAGGCAGGCGTCTAAGATAGGCACTGCCCCTGCACACAGTTAACAGAATCAGCAGATGCTGATGATTCCAGCGTCAGCAGGATGCTAAATTTGGCTGCATTCTTCTCCTTAGACAGTCCCGTAGGATTGTGGATGATTTGCTGTCACTGCAACTCTGTGGCTTATAAGGTAGCTAATGAGTCTAAATAGAACTCTTCAGACTCTACCACGAGTGGGACAGGTGGGGCTGGTGGGTGGATTGTTTAGAAACTAGTTTAGTTTAGTTTAGTTCAATATTGGGCGGCATGGTGGAGTTGCTGCCTCACTGCGCCAGAGACCCAGGTTCGATCCTGACTACGGGTGCCGGCCGTACGGAGTTTGTACGTTCTCCTCGTGACCTGCGTGGGTTCTCCCCATGACCTGCACGGTGCTAGGAAGGAACTGCGGATGCTGGTTTAAACCGAAGATAGACACAAAAAGCTGGGGTAACTCAGCGGGACAGGCAGCATCGCTGGAGAGAAGGAATGGGTGACGTTTCAGGATTGAGGAAGGGTCTCGAACCGAGACATCGCCCATTCCTTCTCTCCAGAGATGCTGCCTGTCCCGCTGAGTTATTCCATCTTTTTGTGTCTGTCTACAATTCCCAAATATCCTTGTTCCATAGATGCTGCTGCACCCGCTGAATTTCTCCAGCATTTTTGTGTACCTCCCAAATATCTAGTTCCTTAAATTGCGCCGGGAGAATGGATTGCAAATTGTGCCCAAGTTTGTCCGCACACCTCTTGAATTCCAGCCACAGGGAGAATGATCTACCTGTAGACCTAGGATTCACGTGTGTGGTTGTTGGTCGACCCCATTTAATAGGTGTCAATATTGAACTCCCCACCAATAAATGTAGCTTTTTTTCTCCTATTTCCTCTTTCTCCATACATTAGCACATTGCAACTTTTGCACTGGTGAAATACGATAGGATACGATAGAACCTTATTTATCCCAGGAGGGAAATTGATCTGCCAACAGTCATAAAGGCACAACAGGGAACATGAAACATGAAATTAAAGTGACGAGTGGAAAGGATTGGAGATATGCAAAGATTGGGGAGACGGGGTGGAGAGGGAGGAGGTGGCGGGGGGGTGGGGAGGGGGGGAGGGGAGCCTACCCCACGACAGAAGGGGGAGGAGTTGTAAAGTGTGATAGCCACAGGGAAGAAGGATCACTCATTACAACCTGTGGCGTTCTGTCCTGCATCTTGGTGGAACCAGTCTGTTGCTGAAGGTGCTCCTCAGGTTGACCAGTGCGTCATGGAGGGGGTGAGCTGTATTGTCCAGGATGCTCTGCAGTTTGAGGAGCATCCTCCCCTCCAAGACCACCTCCCATGAATCCAACTCCGCCCCCAGCCTTACTGATGAGCTTGTTGATCCTGTTGCCGTCCGCAGCCTTTGCCCTGCTGCCCCAGCACAAGGCAGTGAAGAAGATGGCACTGGCTCCCACCGATTGGTAGAACATCTGCAGCATCTTTCTGCAGACATTGAAGGAGCGGAGCCTTCTCAAAAAGTACAGGCGGCTCTGTCCATTCTTGCACAGGGCCTCAGGGTTCCTGGACCAGTCCAGTTTACTGTCCAGGTACAGTCCCGGTTATTTGTACTCCTCGGTAAACTACACATCCACACCTTTAATGGAGACAGGGGACAGGGGTGTTCCTCGTCTCCTGAAGTCCACCACCAAATCCAGCATCCGGGGATGAAGAATAGGATACCGTGTAAATTAATGCAAGGCAGGTGATAAATTAGCAGTCACGTCAGTGAGTTCACCTCCAGAAATAATAAGGGCAAAAGTTGGGAAATCAGTTCCAGCAGCCGGTTCTCAACCATATTAGATTCTCACTGTCCCAAAGTATAACTACCGTTTAAGAAAGAACAGCAGATGCTGGAAAAATCAAAGGTAGGCAAAAATTCTGGAGAAACTCAGCAGGTGAGGCAGCATCTATGGAGCGAAGGAAGAGGTGACGTTTCGGGTCGAGACTCTTCATCAGACTGAAGAAGGGTCTCAACCCGAAACGTCATCTATTCCTTCGCTCCAAAGTACAACCACTGTTCGGTTTAAAAATAATGCTGATTATAAGTAGTCTGGGTCACAGAGATCGCTGGACAATTAAATATTTTTATATTTATTTTTATAATTTAAGAATGATTGAAGCAAAGTTTAAAGGAGACGTGCGGGGGAAGTTTTCTTTGACACACAGAGAGTGGCTGGTGTGCGCTGCCAAGGGTGGTGATGGAGCCACGGATGGCAATGGCGTTTGAGGCTTTAGGATGGGCACATGGATATGGAAGGCCAAAACGTGCGGGAAGGAACTGCAGATGCTGGTTTATAGTGAAGATAGACACAAAGTGCTGGAGTAACTCAGCAGATCAGGCAGCATGTTAGGAGAGAAGGAATGGGTGAAGCTTCTGGTCTGAAGAAGGGTTCCCACCTGAAACATCACCCATTCCTTCTCTCCAGAGATACTGCCTGTCCCGTTGTGTTACTCCAGCTTTTTGTGTCCACCTGTCACTTGACAGCCTTTGTCCTGCCCTCACCTCTCATTACCAACTTTCTCCTCCCTTTACCACAATCAGTCTGAAGAAGGGTCCATGCGTGAAACATTGTCTCTCTCTCTATTCCCTCCATAGATGCTGCCTGTCCCGCTGAGTTACTCCAGGGCTTTATGTTTGATGCAAGATTCCAGCATCTGCTGCTCATGGAGTCTCCGTTTTGTACTTTCCCAGTCTCCATTTTTTCACACAGAGAGTTGTGAGTCTGTGGAATTCTCTGCCTCAGAGGGCGGTGGAGGCCGGTTCTCTGGATACTTTCAAGAGAGAGCTAGATAGGGCTCTTAAAGATAGCGGAGTCAGGGGATATGGGGAGAAGGCAGGAACGGGGTACTGATTGGGATGATCAGCCATGATCACATTGAATGGCGGTGCTGGCTCGAAGGGCCGAATGGCCTACTCCTGCACCTCTTGTCTATTGAAGGATAAAACTCCCCTTTGATCTCTCAATCGTAACACCTCAATTAGCGAGTTAAAAATTCCCCATGTCCTATGTACTCTTTGGATGCTGGTTATTCATTCTCATGGTCTCAATCATTTAAAAATAATCTCACTCCACTGTGTAGATTTAGAGATACAGCGTGGAAACAGGCCCTTCGGCCCACCGATCAGCCGACCAGCGATCACCCATACACAAGTTCTGTCCAAGGAAGAACAAAAGGGAAGGACTTGAACTTTATTTCGCCTTCCATCACAGTGAGGAATGTATAGGAGTCACTGTGATGGATGTTTATGTTAAAATGTGTATTTTTGAGTGTTGCTTTTTTAAATTGTATGACTGACCTGGCCAGTGAAATTTCGCTACACCAATTGGTGTACGTGACAATAAATGAACCTTATGAACAGTATGTCCTAAGCACTAGAGACAATTTACAGAAGCCAATTAACCTACAAACCCGTGCATCTTTGGAATGCGGGAGGGTGTATGAAACAAGCTGCCAGAGGAGGTAGTTGACGCTGGGACTGTCCCAACGTTTAAGGAACAGTTAGGCAGGTACATGGATAGGACAGGTTTAGAGGGATATGGGCTAAAACGCAGGCAGGTGGGACAAGTGCAGCTGGGAGATGTTGGTCGGTGTGGGCAAGTTGGGCTGAAGGGTCTGTTTCCACACTCTATCACTCTATGAGTCTCTATCTACATGGTCCCATCCTCTTTAAAACGATCCCACTCCCCTTTGTAGCAAAAAATAAAAATAGAAAATGCCGTCAACACTTCACAAGACAGATGGTTTCTGCAGTGAGAGCGAACATTGCTGGACAATTATCGTTCGTCAGATCAGATCCTCTCCATTTCCTTGCTGCTCTTTGGCCTTGTAGAATCCACAGCATGACCCATAAGGAACCTTCAATCCGAGTTGTGCTCTGACCGGCAGTTAGAATATCATCTCTTCGCACATCCCTGAGCAAAACACAAAATCTAAAATCTCACCAAAAATAGGCCGGGTGACCTTACTGCTCAGCTGCAGGATGCAGACATGGGAAGGTGATCCTGAAAATGGTTCTCTTTTTCAGAAAATGTCCAATCTTTTTATCAGGTGCAAAAGGTCCTCGGGTCTTAGGTTTGCGGCGCAAATCACATTTTCTAGTTGGAAGTGCTATCCCACGCATGGTTGGCTTTAGCAACTTCACACAGTAAAGGGGATCAGGCACGGGTCAACGCTTTGCCGAGCCAGCCTGAAAAATGATCTGCTCTTTGAAACTTAGTGGAAACAAGTTTTGTCCCAAGCATCCTCTCCGAAATGACCATTTCACCACATCGCTACACAGTAATTTGGGAGCTAGTTGCCTTTCCACTTCGCTGAGATTTATTGGCTGCCTGCGGCAATGGCAGGATTGAACTATTTCCTCTCGAGGTGTGTTCTCAACTGTGTGCGTCCAGGCAGTGCAATCAGCCAATGAACGGGTTCACCAGCAGTTACTGCAAGCCCCACTTGTGCCCCTGCGAGTATGAGAGAGCAGAAGATGAAAATAATATATTTATAAAGGAAGTGCCGTGGTGCTGCATCTTCAGATTAATTTCTTAAGAGAATTAATAATATGCGTGGAGCTGACGAGACCTTAAATTGGCCTTGCCGCGTATTGGTCATGACCTCTTTATTATTATTAGACATAAAAACCTCTCCTAGGGGGCGGCACAGTTGCTGCCGTGCAGCACCGGACACCCGGGTTCGATCCTGACTATGGGTGCTGTCTGTACGGAGTTTCTCCGGGTGCTCTGGTTTCCTCCCAAACTCCAAAGACGTGCAGGTTAATTGGCTTCTGTAAAATTGTAAATTGTCCCTAGTGTGTAGGATAGTGCTAGTGCACAGGGTGATCGCTGGTCGGTGCAGACTCGGTGGAACGAAGGGTCTGTTTCCACGCTGTATCTCTAAAGTCTAAAAGGAAATCATATGAGTAGCTTTTTTTTCTTGAATTTCTTGGTTTCTCTCTATAAGAGAGGCTTTCACACAGGGATGTGATTCAGTAGGTACTTGCACTTATCAATGTAGGTCTTCTAGCACAAATTTTGACACAAATCCTCACATAACCCTGAACGAGATTTTAATTACAAGATGCGTAGAAAGCTCTTGACCCGAAATGTTATCTGTCCATTTCCCTCTCCGACCGAAGATAGACGCAAAAAGCTACAAAAAAGATAGACACAAAACACTCAGCGGGTCAGGCAGCATCTCTGGAGAAAAGGAATAGGTGACTTTTCGGGTCGAGAACCTTCTTCAGACCTCTGACCCACTCTGACCCACTGTTCCTCCAGCAGGTTGCTTTATGCTCTAGATTCTAGCTTCTGCATTCTCTTATGCCTCCATTCCAATTACTAAGGGATTTTCAAGAAAGTTTCTCTTCATAATGGTGAAAATTTACCTTGACTCAGTTTAAACCGCCATCCACCAAAACACCCCACAAAAATAATTCTTCAGATATATTACACATTTGGCTGCATTTTTTACGTGTAGGGAGGAACTGCAGTTGCTGGTTTATATCAAAGATAGACACCAAATGCTGGAGTAACTCAGCGGGCCAGGCAGCATCTGTGGAGAACACAAAA
>JAXLNO010004722.1:43564-88225 GCA_038087875.1 Malacoraja senta
ATTCTTCAGATATATTACACATTTGGCTGAATTTTTACGTGTAGGGAGGAACTGCAGTTGCTGGTTTATACCAAAGATAGACACCAAATGCTGGAGTAACTCAGCGGGCCAGGCAGCATCTGTGGAGAACACAAAATGCTGGAGTAACTCAGTGGGACATGTCACAAAATACTGGAACAACTCAGTGAATCAGACATAAATGCTGGAGTAACTCAGCGGGTCAGGCACAAAATGCTGGAGTAACTCAGCGGGTCAGGTTCAAATATGCTGCCTGGCTGAATTTTTAATCTTGTACTAAACTGGAAGTGGGTCCACAGGAGAGATGAAAAGGACTGAAGACTGTGATACTGCAATGCAGATGACAATGCTGGAAGCATTTGTAGAGATTAGGCAACATGCTCAGTTTCACAGTGTCACGTGCTTTACTCCCTAATGAGGACAACAAGATTGCCAAATTTATTCAAAGATGTAATTTATCATCAGGATCATCATGGAGAAGGTGAAGTTTCCAACGTTTTACATGCACGCTGTTTTTGAAGTTCCATAAATGATCTATGATCATTTAGAAGATCTATTAGAAGATTTGCAGAACGACGTTGGGCTTCATAAACTCATAAGTTGTAGAGCATAATTAGGGCACCCCACCAATTCTCCCCATAACCCCTGACACTGTACTAATCAAGAATCTATCAATCTCCACCTTAAATATATCCTTTGAAGGCCTCCACAGCCGTCAGTGGTAACGAATTCCCCAGATTCACTATCCTCTGACTAAAGAAATTCCTCCTCATCTTCTCTCTAAAGGTACTGTACATCCTTTTATTCTGAGGCTATGGCCTTTGATCCTAGACTCTCCCACTAGTGGAAACATACTCTCCACATTCACTCCATACAGGCATTTCACTATTCGGTAAGTTTCAATGAGGTCCCCTCCTCATAGTTATAAGCTCCAGCGAGTACAGGCCCAGTGCTATCAAATGCTCATTCCATGTTAAGCCAAAGTTATTTCCCTGAATAACCCAGGGTTCTGTCATTGTTAGGGCATTGTCCATATCACCTCTGCCCCATTGCGAACATTGGACATTTTCTCTGGAACTGGTGTGCTACACTGCTGTGCACTGTCTTCCTCTTCTCATAAAGTCAGAGTCATACAGCACAGAAACAGGCCCTTTGGCCCAACTTGCGCACAACGACCAACATAGATACATAGATACATAGAAAATAGGTGCAGGAGTAGGTCATTCGGCCCTTCGAGCCTGCACCGCCATTCAATATGATCATGGCTGATCATCCAACTCAGTATCCCGTACCTGCCTTCTCTCCATACCCCCTGATCCCTTTAGCCACAAGGGCCACATCTAACTCCCTCTTAAATATAGCCAATGAACTGGCGTCAACTACCCTCTGTGGCAGAGAGTTCCAGAGATTCACCACTCTCTGTGTGAAAAGGTTTTTCCTCATCTCGGTCTTAAAGGATTTCCCCCTTATCCTTAAGCTGTGACCCCTTGTCCTGGACTTCCCCAACATCGGGAACAATCTTCCTGCATCTAGCCTGTCCAACCCCATAAGAATTTTGTACGTTTCTATAAGATCCCCTCTCAATCTCCTAAATTCTAGCGAGTCTATCCAGTCTTTCTTCATATGAAAGTCCTGACATCCCAGGAATCAGTCTGGTGAACCTTCTCTGCACTCCCTCTATGGCTATAATGTCCTTCCTCAGATTTGGAGACCAAAACTGTACGCAATACTCCAGGTGTGGTCTCACCAAGACCCTGTACAACTGCAGTAGAACCTCCCTGCTCCTATACTCAAATCCTTTTGCTATGAAAGCTAACATACCATTCGCTTTCTTCACTGCCTGCTGCACGTGCATGCCTACTTTCAATGACTGGTGTACCATGACACCCAGGTCTCGCTGCATCTCCCCATTTCCTAATCGGCCACCATTTAGATAATAGTCTGCTTTCCTGTTTTTGCCACCAAAGTGGATAACCTCACATTTATCCACATTATACTGCATCTGCCAAACATTTGCCCACTCACCCAGCCTATCCAAGTCACCTTGCAGTCTCCTAGCATCCTCCTCACAGCTAACACTGCCCCCCCAGCTTTGTGTCATCCGCAAACTTGGAGATGTTGCCTTCAATTCCCTCATCCAGCTCATTAATATAAATTGTAAATAGCTGGGATCCCAGCACTGAGCCTTGCGGTACCCCACTAGTCACTGCCTGCCATTGTGAAAAGGACCCGTTTACTCCTACTCTTTGCTTCCTGTTTGCCAGCCAGTTCTCTATCCACATCAATACAACCCCCAATACCATGTGCTTTAAGTTTGTATACTAATCTCTTATGTGGGACCTTGTCGAAAGCCTTCTGAAAGTCCAGATACAACACATCCACTGGTTCTCCCCTATCGACTCTACTAGTTACATCCTCGAAAAATTCTATAAGATTCGTCAGACATGATTTACCTTTCGTAAATCCATGCTGACTTTGTCCAATGATTTCACCACTTTCCAAATGTGCTGCTATCCCATCTTTAATAACTGACTCTAGCAGTTTCCCCACTACCGATGTTAGACTAACTGGTCTGTAATTCCCCGTTTTCTCTCTCCCTTCCTTCTTAAAAAGTGGGGTTACGTTTGCTACCCGCCAATCCTCAGGAACTACTCCAGAATCTAAAGAATTTTGAAAGATTATTACTAATGCATCCACTATTTCTGGAGCTACTTCCTTAAGTACTCTGGGATGCAGCCTATCTGGCCCTGGGGATTTATCGGCCTTTAATCCATTCAATTTACCCAAAACCACTTCCCGACTAACCTGGATTTCACTCAATTCCTCCAACTCCTTTGACCCGCGGTCCCCTGCTATTTCCGGCAGATTATTTATGTCTTCCTTAGTGAAGACGGAACCAAGGTAGTTATTCAATTGGTCCGCCATATCATTGTTCCCCATGATCAACTCACCTGTTTCTGACTGCAAGGGACCTACATTTGTTTTAACTAATCTCTTTCTTTTTACATATTTATAAAAACTTTTGCAGTCAGTTGTTATGTTCCCTGCCAGTTTTCTTTCATAATCTATTTTTCCTTTCCTAATTAAGCCCTTTGTCCTCCTCTGCTGGTCTCTGAATTTCTCCCAGTCCTCTGGTATGCTGCTTTTTCTGGCTAATTTGTACGCATCATCTTTCGCTTTGATACCATCCCTGATTTCCCTTGTTATCCACGGATGCACTACCTTCCCTGATTTATTCTTTTGCCAAACTGGGATGAACAATTTTTGTAGTTCATCCATGCAGTCTTTAAATGTCTTCCATTGCATGTCCACCGTCAACCCTTTTAGAATTAATTGCCAGTCAATCATGGCCAATTCATGTCTCATACCCTCAAAGTTACCTTTCTTTAAGTTCAGAACCATTGTTTCTGAATTAACAATGTCACTCTCCATCCTAATGAAGAACTCAACCATATTATGGTCACTCTTGCCCAAGGGGGCACGTACAACAAGACTGCTAACTAACCCTTCCTCATAACTCAATACCCAGTCTAAAATAGCCTACTCTCTCGTTGGTTCCTCTACATGTTGATTTAGATAACTATCCCGCATACATTCCAAGAAATCCTGTTCCTCAGCACCCCTGCCAATTTGATTCACCCAATCTATATGTAGATTGAAGTCACCCATTATAACTGTTTTGCCTTTGTCGCACGCATTTCTAATTTCCCGTTTGATGCCATCCCCAACTTCACTACGACTGCTAGGTGGCCTGTACACAACACCCACCAGCGTTTTCTGCCCCTTAGTGTTTCGCAGCTCTACCCATACCGATTCCACATCCTCCAAGCTAATGTCCTTCCTTTCCACTGCGTTAATCTACTCTCTAACCAGCAACGCTACCCCACCTCCTTTTCCTTTCTCTCTATCCCTCCTGAATATTGAATATCCCTGGATGTTCAGCTCCCAGCCTTGGTCACCCTGGAGCCATGTCTCCGTGATCCCAACTATATCATAGTCATTAATAAGCTATCTGCACATTCAACTCATCCACCTTATTACGAATGCTCCTTGCATTGAGACACAAAGCCTTCAGGCTTGTTTTTACAACACTCTTACCCCTTATACAATTATGTTGAAAAGTGGCCCTTTTTGATTTTTGCCCTGGTTTTGTCTGTCTTCCACTTTTACTTTTCACCTTGCTACCTATTGCTTCTACCCTCATTTTACACTCCTCTGTCTCTACGCTCACACATTTAAGAAACCCTTTCCCTTTAACTCCATCCTCCACTATCCCATTCGACACCCCACCCCACACAGAACATACCCATAGTCAGGATCAAACCCGGGTCTCTATCGCTTTAAGGTAGCAACTCTACCGCTGCGCCAATGTACCATTGTACTTGATTTTGTCTCGATTGGGATTATGTACAGTATTACCTGATTTGATCGAATAGTGTGCAAAATAAAGGTTTTCGCTGTACCTCGGTACAAGTGACAATCCTATACCCAAACCTAAACCTAAACCTGATGTGTTGATCTATTTATTCTCATAGGTACATGGTCAATTTCCCCAGGAGCCAACGCTTGTGAGAAACATACCCCAATAGAAGTAGCACACTTCCAGATATTGGTAAGCATTGCAGTTAATGAGTGGATGTTGCATTGATAGAAGTGGGTAGGGAAAGTGCTCTCCAAAGTGCAGAAGGATTCTGAGGACCTAGTCCATGGCTCACTGAAGGAGACAACAGTTAAATTACAATTAAAACACAAAATATGTGTTATAACTCCAGGATAAGCGCTCAACTAAAAAAACCAAGCACAAAGCCAAAGTATTATCTAACTATCTAACTGAATATATCAACTTATGCTCTGGACAATAAATATCTCCATATGCAAAAAACTGCTACCTACATGTTAACTAGTTCCTAAGAAAAAACGGATCTTATAAATGCAAGTATATCATTGGGCTTATCAAGTGGGCACCTCCCTTCACTGATGTTTGGTTGAGTTAGGCCCACGATACCTCGGGGAGGCTCAACAGTTAGTTCTGGCATCCCAGAACAACCCTCGCCCATTCATCTCATTCAAGGAAGCTGTAGCCTATTAGCTCACTCTAACAAATGCTAAACACCTGCATCCTATCTCCAACTTACCCTCGCCCATCATTAAGCTAGGAACATCACAAATATCACCCTTGAATAAAACCAGGATACATTTACACAGACTACAATTACAAATTTGCTCTGCTGCCTCTAACATTTGGTTTACTGCCTGACGCAAACTCTATCCGCGAATTCCTAGCTCTCCAAATAGCGACGTGGTCAATCTCGCTATGAAACCTCTACAACCCACCTCTACCGGACGTACTAGAAACATAGAAACATAGAAAATAGGTGCAGGAGGAGGCCTTTCGGCCCTTCGAGCTAGCACCGCCATTCATTGTGATCATGGCTGAACGTCCCCAATCAATAACTCGTGCCTGCCTTCTCCCCATATCCCTTGATTCCACCAGGCCCTAGAGCTCTATCTAACTCTCTCTAAAATCCATCCAGTGATTTGACCTCCACTGCCCTCTGTGGCAGGGAATTCCACAGAATCACAACTCTCTGGGTGAAAAAGTTTTTTCACGCCTCAGTCCTAAATGGCCTCCCCTTTATTCTAAGAATGTGGCCCCTGGTTCTGGACTCGCCCAACATTGGGAACATTTTTCCTGCATCTAGCCTGTCCAGTCCTTTTATAATTTTATATGTTTCTATAAGATCCCCACCTCATCCTTATAAACTCCAGTGAATACAATCCTAGTCTTTTCAATCTTTCCTCATATGACAGTCCCGCCATCCCAGGGATCAATCTCGTGAACCTACGCTGCACTGCCTCAATCACAAGGATGTCCTTCCTCAAATTAGGAGAACAAAACTGTACACAATACTCCAGATGTGGTCTTACCAGAGCCCTATACAACTGCAGAAGAACCTCTCTAATCCTATACTGAAATCCTCTTGTTATGAAGGCCAACATTCCATTAGCTTTCTTCACTGCCTGCTGTACCTGCACGCCAACTTTTAGTGACCGATGTACAAGGACACCCAGGTCTCGCTGTACCTCCCCCTTACCTAACCTAACCCAATTGAAATAATAATCTGCCCCCTTGTTTTTGCCGCCAAAGTGGATAACCTCACATTTATCTATATTATACTGCATCTGCCACGCATCTGCCCACTCACTCAACCTGTCCAGGTCACCCTGCAACCTCCTAACATCTTCTTCACGGTTCACACTGCCACCCAGCTTTGTGTCATCCATAAACTTGCTAGTGTTGCTCCTAATTCCCTCTTCCAAATCATTAATATATATGGTAAACAGTTGCGGCCCCAACACCGAGCCTTGTGGCACTCCACTCGCCACTGCCTGCCATTGTGAAAAGGACCCGTTCACTCCTACTCTTTGCTTCCTGTCTGCCAACCAATTTTCTATCCATGTCAACACCCTACCCCCAATACCATGTGCTGTAATTTTAGTCACCAGTCTCCCGTGTGGGACCTTATCAAAGGCTATCTGAATGTATAGATACACTACATCCACTGGCTCCCCTTCATCCATTTTACTTGTCACATCCTCAAAAAATTCCAGAAGATTAGTCAAACATGATTTTCCTTTCATAAATCCATGCTGACTTGGACTAATCCTTTTACTGCTATCCAAATGCCCCATTATTACCTCTTTAATAATTGACTCCAGCATCTTTCCCACCACCGAAGTCAGGCTAACTGGTCTGTAATTCCCCGTTTTCTCTCTCTCTCGCTCCTTTCTTGAAAAGTGGGATAACATTAGCTATCCTCCAATCCACAGGAATCTATTGAACATTGGAAAATGATCACCAATGCGTCCACTATTTCTAGAGCCACCTCCCTGAGGACCCTGGGATGCAGACCATCAGTTCAGTACCATTAGCCTACCCAATACTATTTCTCGCCTAATAACAATTTCTTTCAGTTTCTCTAACCCCTTAGATCTTCTGTCCTCCAGTACATCTGGGAGATTGTTTGTGTCTTCCTCAGTGAAGACAGATCCGAAGTACCTGTTCAATACTCTTGCTCTCCATCCTTGCTGCTCAACTTCTGCTGCCAACTCAACATATCTAATCCTTTTCCTTTCATAAGCCTCATCCACTCAGTTCTCCCAAGGCACCGTCAGTTCCATAAAATACACTATCCGCTGACTAACTGACCATAACACTACATCAGGCCTCAAACTAGTAGTAATTATTTCCTGTGTAATAGTGTGGTGAAGATAGCATATAGTATGCTTGCTTTCATAGGTCATGGGCATTAATTATAAGAGTCAGGAAGTCATAATGCTGTTTTAATGGACTTTGGATAAGCCACATTTGGAGTGTTGCATTTGGAGATGTGGTCACCCCATTACAAGAAGAATGTGGAGGCTTTGGAAAGGGTGCAGAGGAGGTTTACCAGAATGATGTCTGGATTAGTGGGTATTGGCTGCAGGGAGATGTTGGACAGACGGATGGTTTTCCAGAGGTTGCAGGGAGACTTGACCTCAGTCCTTCCAGTTCCTTACCTACTACTCGGGTGCCCACCCTCCTGCCACTTTAGTTTAAACCTGGATAAATGTGAGGTTATCCACTTTGGTATCAAAAACAGGAAGGAAGATTACTATCTAAATGGTGTCGTTGGGAAAAGGGGAAGTACAATGGGATCTGGGGGTCTTTGTTCATCAGTCAATGAAAGTAAGCATGCAGGTACAGCAGGCAGTGAAGAAAGCAAATGGCATGTTGGCCTTCATAACAAGAGGAGTTGAGTATAGGAGCAAAGAGGTCCTTCTGCAATTGTACAGGGCCCTAGTGAGACCACACCTGGAGTATTTTGTGCAGTTTTGGTCTACAAATTTGAGGGAGCACATTCTTGCTATCGAGGGAGTGCAGCGTAGGTTCACAAGGTTAATTCCCGGGATGGCGGGACTGTCATATGCTGAGAGAATGGAGCGGCTGAACTCGTATACTCTGGAATTTAGGATGAGAGGGGATCTTATTGAAACATATAAGATTATTAAGGGTTTGGACACGTTAGAGGCAGGAAACATGTTCCCGATGTTGGGGGAGTCCAGAACCAGGGGCCACGGTTTAAGAGTAAGGGGTAAGCCATTTAGAACAGAGATGGGGAAACACTGTTTCGCACAGAGTGTTGTGAGTCTGTGGAATTCTCTGCTTCAGAAGGCATTGGAGGCCGGTTCTCTGAATACTTTCAAGGGAGAGCTAGATAGGGCTTTTAAAGATAGCGGAGTCAGGGGATATGAGGAGAAGGCAGGAACGGGGTACTGATTGTGGATGATCAACCGTTGAATGGCGGTGCTGGCTCGAAGGGCCAAATGGTCTACTCCTGCACCTATTGTCTATTGTCTATTGTCTATAACCTCCCGAGTTGGGCTGGCGAACCTATCTGCAAGGATATTGGTCCCCCTTCAGTTCAGGTGCAATCCGTCCCTCTTGTACAGGTCACCTCTCCCCCTGGACTTTTCCTAACTTCACTAGCACGTGGCACCAGGAGTAATCCAGGGATTACTACCCTCGAGATCGTGCTTTCTAATCTTTTGTCTGACTCCCTATAATGGCTGGAGGCTCTGCAGCAGGCTGGGGCTTGCCTAGATCAGGCACCGGTCATAAGACCTAGAGCGCGGGCTGGACTTTGATAATGGCGCCAAAACCGGGCGCCTCCTGTATGTGGTCTCATTGGAATATATCTGTACACTGTGCTAATTGTGCTTAGGTATGGCAATACTTTACTGAACTATATGTGTAGATGATATATGCATGTGCCTTTAATATAGTGACCTCATCACTACTAACCACTCCCCATATCACAAGTATAACTACAACCTCCCCACCCACAGATCGCTCTCTGGTTCCTGTGACAGACCACGTACAGCTAGTGCAATATGTAATGCTCCAGTATGAATAAAGATAGTAAAGTAACGATGTGTTGTTAGAACATCTTTACAATATGTAAGACAAGAATTTGACTGTGCTTTTGCACATGTGACAATGGGTGGCACAGTGGCGCAGAGGTGGAGTTGCTGCCTTACAGCGCCAGAGACCCTGGTTCGATCCCGACCATGTGTGTTGTCTGTACGGAGTTTGTACGTTCTCCCCGTGACTTGCGTGGGTATCTCCGGTTTCCTCCCACATTCCAAAGACGTGCGGGTTTGTAGGTTAATTAGCTTTGGTAAAATTCTCCCTAGTGTGTCAGACAGTGCTGGTGTATGGGGGTGATGGCTGGTCGGCAGGGACTCAGTGGGCTGAAGGGCCTGTTACTGCGCTGTATCTCTAAACTAAACAAATGCACCATTGAACCATTTTACCATTAACTCTGCATGACTTCATCCTTTTCTCTTCCTATACTCCTGCTCCTATTTTCTTGTGTTCTGTTGTTCAACCTGCTACACAAACAATTTTGCTGCTCAGTTTTATCTGCGCAGAAACCGTTCTGGTTTCTGTTACGAAGTGGCGTAACTGCATTATAGAATTTGTTAAACCCTTCCAGGAAATTTAATTTACAAATATCGAGACTGATATCAGTTTATTTTATATTTATCTTTTCGTAATTCTAAACCTTATATTTGTCATTATAGCAATCAGTGTTAGCCAAAATTTCGGTACAAGAAAGTCTATTGGCACAAAACATTCTGTGCTATAAACTAATATTTAAGACATACTGATATGATGAACTAGGTACAGTTATTTTCCAACGTATGATTTCAATACACTCCTGGTTCATTTTCGTAAACATGAGATTATCCAAAACTCTGCTGCCCGTGTCCTAAATTGGGATATAAAGAGGGTGCTATGTACAAACAAGCTATTAGTAGTTTAACATACATAGAACATAGAATACAGCTCAGGAACAGGCCCTTCGGCCCACAATGTCTGTGCTGAACATGATGCCAAAACCAACTCTCACTTGCCTGCACATAAGTCATAATCTATCCGTCTGAAATACCACTATCGGATCTGCCTCCACCACCACCCCTGACAGTATATTCTAGGCACCCAGCAGCCTCTGTGTAAAAAACTTGCCTCGCACATCTCCTTTAAATTTTGCTTCTAGGTATTAGATATTTCCATCCTAGGAAAAAGGCCTGTCTACCCTATCTATACCTCTCAGAATTTTATGCCCTACTGTCAGCTCCCCCCCCCCCCCCCCAGAAGGCTTATCCAGCACATGGTTCCAACTGGAAAGGTCGCCTCTCCATTCCCTCCACAGACGCCGCTTGACCCATTGGGTTAATCCTGCACTTTGTGTTTTATGTGTTGGAAGGAACTGCAGATGCTGGTTTACACCAAAGATAGACACAAAATGCTGGTGTAACTCAGCGGGTCAGGCAGTGTCTCTGGAGAAAAGGAATAAGTGACGTTTCGGGTCGAGACCCTTCTTCAGAATGAGAGTCAGGGGAGGGGAAACTAGACGTATGAAAAGGTACAGAACAAATCAGAGCCGGCACCGATGACCCAGCAAAGGTGGAGCATTTATTTGTGTGCCGGCTTATACTCGCTAGATTGGCTTATAGTCGCTAGAATTTAGGAGATTGAGGGAGGATCTTATAGAAACGTACAAAATTCTTATGGGGTTGGACAGGCTAGATGCAGGAAGATTGTTCCCGATGTTGGGGAAGTCCAGGACAAGGGGTCACAGCTTAAGGATAAGGGGGAAATCCTTTAAGACCGAGATGAGAAAAACATTTTTCACACACAGAGAGTGGTGAATCTCTGGAACTCTCTGCCACAGAGGGTAGTTGAAGCCAGTTCATTGGCTATATTTAAGAGGGAGTTAGATGTGGCCCTTGTGGCTAAAGGGATCAGGGGGTATGGAGAGAAGGCAGGTACGGGATACTGAGTTGGATGATCAGCCATGATCATATTGAATGGCGGTACAGGCTCGAAGGGCCGAATGGCCTACTCCTGCACCTATTTTCTATGTATCTATGTATCTATGTGTTATATCCAGTTACAATGTAATAGACCACGTGTTCCAAGCTAAAGATATTCACTTGGATAATTATAGCCTTAATTGTTAACTGCCGGGAAATAAACCATCATCTAATGGTTGAATAGATGAAGAGGATAAATGTACAATTGCGAAATACTAAATGGGGTTAGGGGAAGTCTTGTAGGAAGCCATTATGGAGGAGATTGTGCTGTCTTCACATCAGATAATGCACACAAATAGCATAGATTGGTCGATTTCTACCCCCTTGCTAAAGTAGCTCCCACAGGTATTTAAGACAACAACTGCTGGTAACCTGAAAGGTCACGTACAACGCAAGCAGATTTATAAACATATTCATCTCCATTGTGTATTTTGAGTTTCACAAATTAATTATTAAGATGAAGTGAAATTGCATTAAACACTGACATCAAAAACAAAATGAGTTATAATAAATTATATCCCATTTACAAAGTACCAGTCATTCAAGAACATAGGCTTATTGAACATCTATTAGCTTGGAATTAAATACCAATTCAAGTAAATTTAGAGGGCATAATAAGTATCTGTCCTATTTATTCTTTCCTGTCAAGTTTTCTTCAAAGGCCCCTCATGTCTTGCTCGAATGTACTGGAACCTACTCCATCGGTAGACAAGGGTCAGGTCAAGTATCAAGAGTGCTTTATTGTCAGTAGTTAGACACAAAATGCTGGAGTAACTCAACGGGTGAGGCAGCATCTCTGGAGAGAAGGAATGGATGACGTTTCAGGTCGAGACCTTTCTTCAGACTGATGTCAGGGGAGAGGGCGGGACAAAGATAGAATGTAGGCGGAGACAGTAAGACTGATGGGAGAACTGGGAAGGGCTATGTGAAGTTAGAGAAGGCGATGTTCATACCGCTGGGGTCATGGGCGGAAATCCTGGGGGGGGGACGGGGGACACGTACCCCCCTGCTTTGAGAGGTGGGGGACAATCCCCCCCATGTTTTGTAATCCGGACTTAATGATTCGGCCTTTCAGGGCCCAGCGTGGCTTAAAATCAAACTGCTGCATCAAGGCGATCGAGGCTCCCGATGTTGAAGCCCCTGCCGGCCGATGAAAGACCCCGTGAAGCCCCACGATTCGGGGTGGACTAAGCTGCTGTTGCTGGAGTTCAGAGTCGGTCACCAACTAGGTCACGTTACCGTCCACAGGGCCCATGGCCGAAGCCTCGCGTGTGTGCGCATGCGTGCGCGTGTGCCAGTGTGTGCGCGCATGCGCGCTCGCGGCCGCCAAGAAATTGTGTCCCCCGCATGTTTTGATAGTGATTTCCATGCCTGGCTGGGGTGTAAACTACCCAAGTGAAATATGAGGTGCTGTTCCTCCAATTTGCGCTGGGCCTCACTCTGACAATGGAGGAGGCCCAGGACAGAAAGGAATTGGGAGGGGAGTTGAAGTGCTGAGCAACCGGGAGATCACGTACGTTAAGACAGAGAGAGCAGAGGTGTTCAGTGGAACGATCGCCAAGCCTGCGCTTAGTCTCGCCAATGTAGATAACTTGACACCTGTTTCAGTGAAACGATCGCCGAGCTATGCCATTGTCATATGTCCCGAAATAAAACAATGAAATTCTTACTTGCAGCAGCAGAACAGATATGTAAACATAGTACTCTGCAAACACCATAATAAACTACCAAAAAGTTCAGTATATTAAAAAAAAACTACCAGTAATAGTGCAAAGACAAAAACAATGCCTTCCACGTCTATGTAGTTCGGAGTTTAGTTGGAGGTTGTGGTGTGTAATAGCCTGATGGTTGTTGGGAAGACGTTGTTCCTGAACCTGGACGTTACAGTTTGCAGGCTCCTGTACCTTCTTCCCGATGGCAGGAGTGAAATGAATGTGAGGCCAGGGTGGTGAGGGTCTTTAATGATGCCGGCCGCCTTTTAGAGGCAGTGACACCTGTAGATTCCTTCGATGGTGGGGAGGTCAGTATCCGTGATGGACTGAGCAGTGGTTTCCACTTTTCATTGGGAATGGTATTGAGTACGAAGGTTGGGATGTCATGCTGCAAGTCGTCGGCAGTTCTGGTCACACAGCTTTAAGAAGGACGTCATTAGGTTGGAAAGGTGCAGAAGCGATTCACCGGGCTGTTACCTGTCCTTGCGGGTTTGAGTTATAGGGAGAGGTTGCATATCCAAGGACAATTTTCTTTAGAGCGTCAGAGGCTAAGGGGTGATCTTCTTGAGGTGAACTAGATCATGAGGGGCATGGACAAAGTGAATGCTCACTATCATTTTCCCAGGATAGAGGATTCCAATAGAGGGCAAAGGTTTAAGTGGAGATTAAGGTTAAAGGGAACTCAGAGAATTTTTTTTCACTCACAGGATAGCCTGTATCTGGAATGAGTTCCTAATGGAAACTATGGAAGCAGATACAATTACGGATGTCAAAAGTAATATTGGGAAAGATAGATGGATCGGAAAGATTTAGAGGGTTATGGGCCAAATGCTGGTATATGGGACTAGTGGATTGAAGGGCATGTTTCCATGTTGTGTAGCTCGATGAAGTTGTTAGTACCAAAGTGGAGATCTAGTAATGTCACTCTGTCACACGAACTTCCAAACGCACAGTTTTTCATTAAGCTCTTGGAGTCCGCATTACCACAGAGGTTGAGCCAGCAGGAGGCGAAAGAGTTTTCAAAGACAGTTTAGGTCCTCAGCCTGAGGCTCTCCTCCTAATCCAACCCACAGTGGCAGCCGCTTACAGATACCCACCCAGTTTAGATCCAGGGCTTATAGCTCACTCCACCTCTTTATGGATTTTAACTCATGCATTTGAATCAATCGTCCAAGCTTCTCGATGTTAAATGGGAGATTATGTATTGCTTGTAACACAGAAGATAGCCACTCAGACTATCATGCTTAAACAAGATGCTGGCACAGTCATCCCATCATTCCCATTGCTCCTTTATTTATTTTCCCTATACCCCTTCATCCTTTTTCGATAGGCACAGATGTGTCGGGATTGGTGATAATATGGATCATGTGCAGGCAATGAGATGAGTTTAACGCTATCATAATTGGCAAGAATATTATGGGCCTAAGGGCATGTTCCTGCGCTAAACAGTACCACACTGTTCAATGTTCTATGTATAGGTTTTTCATGAACATTCATGAAAAGTAACATCACACAAATATAGCAAGATTTGGGTAAAAATAGCAGTTTCAATTTTGGAACATTAACATCATTTTTCAGTACACAAACCCCCCTTTTCTGTACTCCTGAAAACCATATCATTCCATGCACACCAGGTTCAGGCAACCATCTGTCCGTGGATCAGGACACATAGAAACATAGAAACATAGAAATTAGGTGTAGGAGTAGGCCATTCGGCCCTTCGAGCCTGCGCCGCCATTCAATATGATCATGGCTGATCATCCAACTCAGTATCCCGTACCTGCCTTCTCTCCATACCCTCTGATCCCTTTAGCCACAAGGGCCACATCTAACTCCCTCTTATATATAGCCAATGAACTGGCCTCGACTACCCTCTGTCGAGGCAGAGAGTTCCAGAGATTCACCACTCTCTGTGTGAAAAAAGTTCTTCTCATCTCTGTTTTAAAGGATTTCCCCCTTATCCTTAAGCTGTGACCCCTTGTCCTGGACTTCCCCAACATCGGGAGCAATCTTCCTGCATCTAGCCTGTCCAATCCCTTAAGAATTTTGTAAGTTTCTATAAGATCCCCTCTCAATCTCCTAAATTCTAGAGAGTATAAACCAAGTCTATCCAGTCTTTCTTCATAAGACAATCCTGATATCCCAGGAATCAGTCTGGTGAACCTTCTCTGCACTCCCTCTATGGAAATAATGTCCTTCTCAGATTTGGAGACCAAAACTGTACGCAATACTCCAGGTGTGGTCTCACCAAGACCCTGTACAACTGCAGTAGAACCTCCCTGCTCCTATACTCAAATCCTTTTGCTATGAAAGCTAACATACCATTCGCTTTCTTCACTGCCTGCTGCACCTGCATGCCTACTTTCAATGACTGGTGTACCATGACACCCAGGTCTCGCTGCATCTCCCCTTTTCATAGTCGGCCACCATTTAGATAATAGTCTGCTTTCCTGTTTTTGCCACCAAAATGGATAACCTCACATTTATCCACATTATACTGCATCTGCCAAACATTTGCAGTCTCCTAACATCCTCCTCACAACTAACACTTGCCCCCAGCTTAGTGTCATCTGCAAACTTGGAGATATTGCCTTCATTCCCTCATCCAGTTCATTAATATATATTGTAAATAGCTGGGGTCCCAGCACTGAGCCTTTGCGGTACCCCACTAGTCACTGCTGCCATTGTGAAAAGGACCCGTTTACTCCTACTCTTTGCTTCCTGTTTGCCAGCCAGTTCTCTATCCACATCAATACTGAACCCCCAATGCCATGTGCTTTAAGTTTGTATACTAATCTCTTATGTGGGACCTTGTCGAAAGCCTTCTGGAAGTCCAGATACACCACATCCACTGGTACTCCCCTATCCACGCTACTAGTTACATCCTCGAAAAATTCTATAAGCTTCGTCAGACATGATTTACCTTTCGTAAATCCATGCTGACTTTGTCCAATGATTTCACCACTTTCCAAATGTGCTGCTATCCCATCTTTAATAACTGACTCTAGCAGTTTCCCCACTACCGATGTTAGACTAACTGGTCTGTAATTCCCCGTTTTCTCTCTCCCTCCCTTCTTAAAAAGTGGGGTTACGTTTGCTACCCGCCAATCCTCAGGAACTACTCCAGAATCTAAAGTGTTTTGAAAGATTATTACTAATGCATCCACTATTTCTGGAGCTACTTCCTTAAGTACTCTGGGATGCAGCCTATCTGGCCCTGGGGATTTATCGGCCTTTAATCCATTCAATTTACCCAACACCACTTCCCGACTAACCTGGATAACCTGGACACAGAACCATTGCTCACTCCAGCACCTGCAACACCACTCAAATCGATGTAATCCATATCCCTTTTTAATTCATTTTACTTGCGTTGTTACTCTTCATCCAACAGATTCCTTGACATTCTTGCTCAGCAACGTACCGAATCAATTGTGACACAAGAAACTACAGATGCTGGAATCAAATGTTCAACCAGTTACCATGGTAAACCACTTCATTTATTTCATCCAAAAAATATATTTTGCAGAGCATGTAGTTTTTTCCCTTTCATCCTCCTTCAGTTTTAAGCATATTTTATATACATATACACACACACACACACACACACACACACACACACACAGACACACAGATATATATGTGTGGATATGTATATATATATGTGTGTGCATGCCTTCCCGAGCCCCCATTCGCTGTGATGGTATTTCGGTCACAGTCACAGAGGCCGACGTCAGAAGATCCTTCAGAGGGGTGAACCCTCGGAAAGTGCCTGGACCTGATGGTATACATGGGCGTGTTTTAAAAACCTGTGCGGACCAACTGGCTGGAGTTTTTACTGACATTTTCAACCTCTCACTTCTGAGGTCTGAGGTTCCCACCTGCTTTAAAAGGGCATCAATAATACCGGTGCCCAAGAAGAGCAAGGTGACGTGCCTCAATGACTATCAACAAGTGACACTAACGTCTGTGGTGATGAAGTGCTTTGAGAGGCTGGTCAACTCATGGCGCAAATCAAATCCTACCTCGACAAACACCTGGACCCACTGCAGTTCGCTTACTGCCACAACAGTTCAACGGTGGATGCGATCTCACTGGCTCTCCACTCCGCTCTGGACCACTTGGACACAAAAATTCATATGTCAGGCTGTTATTCATTGACTACAGCTCGGCATTTAATACCATCATCCCCTCCAAGCTCGTTACCAGGCTCTCAGAACTGGGTCTCTGCGCATCCCTCTGCAATTGGATCCTTGACTTCCTCATTCACAGACCACAGTCTGTCCGTTTTGGTGGAAATGTGTCATCCTCGATAACAATCAGGACGGGAGCACCTCAAGGCTGCATGCTCAGCCCTCTGCTGTACTCACTCTATACTCATGACTGCTTAGTCGGACATAGTGCGAACTCCATAATCAAGTTCGCCAACGACACCAGTGTTGTGGGACGTATCACTGATGGGGACGAGTCAGAGTATAGAAGTGAGATCGACTGATTGACCAAATGGTGCCAGCACAATAACCTGGCTCCCAACACCAACAAAACCAAGGAACTGATTGTGAACTTCGGAAGGGGTAGGATGGGGACTCACAGTCCCGTTTCTGTCAACAGGTCGATGGTGGAAAGGGTCAAGAACTTCAAATTCCTGGGCGTGCATATTTCCGAAGATCTCTCCTGGTCCCAGAACACTGATGCAATCATAAAGAAAGCACATCAGCGCCTCTACTTCCTGAGAAGATTACGGAGAGTCGGTATGTCAAGGAGGACTTCTACAGGTGCACAGTAGAGAGCATGCTGGCTTGGTTCGGCAACCTGAGCGTCCAGGAGCGGAAAAGGCTTCAAAACGTTGTAAACACTGCCCAGTCCATCACCGGCTCTGACCTCCCTACCATCGAGGGGATCTATCGCAGTCGCTGCCTCAAAAAGGCTGGCAGCATCATCAAGGACCCACACCATCCTGGCCACACACTCATCTCACTGCTGCCATCAGGTAGAAGGTACAGGAGCCTGAAATCTGCAACATCCAGATTCAGGAACAGCTTCTTCCCCACAGCCATCAGACTATTAAACACAACTTCAAACAAACTGAACTATAACAGCCTATTGCAATTTATCTGTTTACTGATGTGTGTATATATATATTCTATGGTATATGGACACACTGATCGGATCTGTATTTATGCCTAAAATATTCTGTTGTGCTGCAGCAAGCAAGAATTTCATTGTCCTATCTGGGACACATGACAATAAACTCTCTTGACTCTTGACTCTTACATATAAGATAGACACAAAATGCTGGAGTATCTCATTGGGACGGGCAGTATCTCTGGAGAGAAGGAATGGGTGACGTTTCGTGTCGAGACCCTTCTGCAGATGGCGGTCTCGACCTGAAACGTCACCCATTCCTTCTCTCCAGAGATGCTGCCTGTCCCGCTGAGTAACTCCAGCATTTTGTGTCTACCTTCGGTTTAAAACCAGCATGTCTATGACGCCTTACGGAGGCGCCGTGGCTGCCGTTGAGAAGCCGAGGCCGGTACATCGCGGGCCGGTGGTTGAGCCTCGCGGGTCGACGGAGTCCGCGGCTGGGGTCGGCGCCGCGGAGGCGTCCGGAGAGGACCCAGCTGCGTTAGTGGAGAGGTCGGTGCGGCGGTCGATGATGATGCTGACCGACGGACGAGGATGGACACATGGGAGTGAGGATGACGCTGCCGGGGGAAGGAACAAAGGAGACCCGGCATGGGGTGACCTCTGTGAGGGAGGGGGGGGGGAAGGGGAGAACAAAGGGGGAACTGGCGCGGGGGGGTTTGTAACTTTGTAAGCACCCTTTATGGGCAACTATTTGCATACCTTGGCAAGGTATACAAGCAAAGAATTTAACTGTGACTTGTCACATGTGATAATAAAGTATAAAGTAAAGTAAAATATGTATGTATACATATATATATATGTATGTGTATGCATATATGTGTGTGTGTGTGTGTGTGTGTGTGTGCATGTGTATCTATGTGTGTGTGTGCGTGCGTGCGTGTGTGTATCTATGTGTGTGTGTGTGTGTGTGTGTGTGTGTGCGCGTGTGTGTGTGTAGCTATGTGTGTGTGTGTGTGTGTGTGTGCGTGTATCTATGTGTGTGTGGGTGTGTGTGTGTGTGTGTGTGTGTGTGCTATGTGTGTGTGTGTGTGTGTGTGTGTGTGTGTGTGTGGGTGTGTGCGTGTGTGTGTGTGTGTGTGTGTGTGTGTGTGTGCGTGTGTGTGTGTGTGTGTGTGTGTGCGTGTGTGTGTGCGCGTGTGTTGCATTTCATGACATATACAGCACAGGAACATTTATTTGTCCAAAATGTCCATGATAATAATGTAATGGAAATGTTCTTTATTACTTTACTACCTTCCCTTCAGGTGTTATATATTGTATCTTGTAATATTTTTCAGCACAGATCAAATCTGTTTGGCTAAGATAATCATTCTGATGTATAATGGGAATTTTTTGTTTTTTTGCTAAAAGATGATTTAGGGATTTTCCCTGGGCTTTTATTATTTTTTCTAAAGATCTGGATGTGGCAGGTGAAAGGGAATCAGTTGCCTCCAAACTGGTAATGCCTTCTCCTAAGATAGACACAAAATGCTGGAGTAACTCAGCGGGGCTGGCAGCATCTTTAGAGAGAAGGAATGGATGACGTTTCGGGTCAAGACCCTTCTTCAGACTGTAATAGTAAAGATGAGGGAGTGGGAGCTCGGAAAGCGGAAGTCATTACAGAGACGAAGGGCATGTGAGGTATCTTGGACATAGGTCGGGAGAGATTGGACCAGGGGGGATAGGATTCTTTGGAGCGCAGAAGTTTAAGAGGGGACTTGATAGAGGTCTTTAAAATTATGAGCGGGTTAGACAGAGTGGACGTGGATAAGCTTTTCCCATTGAGAGTAGGGAAGATTCAAACAAGGGGACATGACTTGAGAATTAAGGGACAGAAGTTTAGGGGGAACATTAGGGGTAACTTCTTTACTCAGAGAGTGGTAGTTGTGTGGAATGAGCTTCCAGTGGAAGTGGTGGAGGCAGGTTCGATGTTATCCTTTAAAAATAGATTGGATGGGTATATGGACGGGAAAGGAATGGAGGGTTATGGTCTGAGTGCAGGTAGATGGACTAGGGGGAAGTATTTTTTTTTAAATGTTCGGCACGGACTTGAAGGGCCGAGATGGCCTGTTTCCGTGCTGTTATGGTTATATGGTTATGTGGTTATATGATGGAGTCGAGGTATGTGGAAATCATTTCAGTGGGACATGAGTAGGCAGAAACAATGGGTCTGCCATGGCAGTTGTGTTTATGGATTTTGGGGAGATGATAGAACGGGGACGTGCGGGGCTGAGAAACGATCAAGTTGGAGCCTGTGGAAGGCAGGCAGGCAGAGGGAGAGTTGGAAGTGATAAAATCAGAGTGGTCTGTGAGATTATGGCTTGGTGCTCATCTGTGGGTTCCTAGTCCAAGGATAAGTAGGAAGAGGTGTCTGAGAGTTGGCGGTTGGTCCCTGTGCGGTCAGCCTGTCCGAAGAAGGATCGGAACAAGGGTCTCGACATGAAAAGTCACCCGTTCCTTCTCTCCAGAGATGCTGCCTGTCCTGCTGAGTTACTCCAGCAGTTTGTGCCTATCTTCGGTTTAAACCACCATCTGCGGTTCCTTCCTACACAGTGCCTTCTCCTAATTTAATTCTGTATTTCAGAGTTGTGAGAATAATGACTCACGACTCCAGAATGTGTCAGAAAATTAAGAAACAACACCCACTTAGTACAAAGCTAATTGCTTCTCAGTATAATGTCTTTGTTGGCCAGATGAATGAATAGCTGGGGAAGGATGGAATATCAGGACTTCATTGTGTATCGATGTTATAGGTTCTGGGTATCTTCATCAATTATGGTCAATCAAGCTGAGTACTAAGGTTAACTTTTAACTCAACGACTCCAATTAAATCAAACTTACTTACTTAGTAAGTTTAATTACTTAGTAATTTGATTAGCTTTAATCAAAAAGTTTAGTTTAGAGATACAGCATGGAAACAGGCCCTTCGGCCCATCGAGTCCACACCCACCAGCAATACCCATACACTAACACTATCCCACACACTAAGACCAATTCACAATGTTTTAATGAAAGCCAATTAACCTACAATCGTGTACATCTTTTGTAGTGGGGGGGGGGAACTGGAGCACCTGGGGAAATCCCACATGGTCACAGGGAGATTGTACAAACTCCGTACAGACACCATCAGTATTCAGGATCGAACTTGGGTCTCTGGCACTGTGAGGAAGCAACTCTACCGCTGAGCAAACCGTGCTGCCCAAAAGGTGATTGAACGTAATTGATGAAGGTAGGCCGGTGGATGATGTCGACATGCATTTTAGCAAGGCATTTGATAAAGTCCCCCATGGTGGGCTGATCCAGAAGATTAAAATGCACGGGATTGACACTGACTTGAGGACTGTGTTTTGAGGACACAGACTGGGACGCACTCTGTAGTCCCCATGGAGGGGACATTGATGGGCGCACGGACTGTGTTACCAACCACATCAAGTTCTGTGTGGGTAACGTTGCCCCTGAGGAGCCTGTACACTGTTTCCCCAACAACAAGCCCTGGGTCACCAGTGACATAAAGGCCCTTCTCAACCAGAAGAAGAGGGGCTTGAGGAATGGTGTCAGGGAGGTGGTGAAACGGGTGCGGAAGGACCTGAAGGCGAGACTGAGACAGGGCAAGGACGACTACAGGGGGGAAGCTGGAGCTGCAACTTCAGCAGAACAACATGAGGGATGTGTGGGGCGGGATGAAGAGCATTACAGGCTACAGGAAGACCAGTGACCTGCAGAGGGAAAGCATTCAAGACTGGACCAATGACCTGTTTTTTAATAGATTTGATGGTGGGGCCTCTGCCCACCCTCCCCCCTGCTCCCCGACAGTCTCTCCCACTCAAAGCCCACTTCCTCTGCCCTTTCTTTGCCGAACCTGACCATCAAGGCTGAGGAGGTGAGGAAGGAGCTGAGCTGAGCTGACCCAGGCAAAGCCACGGGTCCCGATGGTGTCAGCGCGAGGTTATTCAAGGCGTGTTCCAGCTAGTTGTGTGGAGTGCTACAGCAGATCTTCAACCTGAGCCTGAGCGTGGAGAGGGTTCCTGTGATGTGGACGACATCCTGCCTGGTTCCTGTACCAAAGAGGACGCACCCCAGCTCCTCCAATGACTGCAGATCGATGGTACTGACTTCACACATCATGAAGTCTCTGGAGAGACTGGTGCTCACTCACCTGCGACCCCTGGTTAAACCCTACCTGGACCCCCTGCAGTTCGCTTACCAAGCAAAGATGGGGGTTGAGGACGCCATCATCCGCCTGCTCCATCGATCCTATGCTCAACTGGATAAGCCGGGAAGCATTGTGAGAGTCATGTTTTTTTTACTTCTCCAATGCTAGGGAGCAAACAGAGGAAGATGCGGGTGGATGCTCCACTGGTGTCCTGGATCACCAACCACCTGACTGGACGACCACAATATGTCAGGCTACAGAAATGTATCTGTAGGTGAGTGAACAACACAGCGGCCCCACAGGGGACGGTCCTCTCTCCCTTCTTGTTTACCATCGACACCTCGGACTTCAGATATAACTCCGCCCCCTGCCACCTGCAGAAGTTTTCAGATAACTCTGCAATTGTGAGGGGAGGGAAGTTGAATACGGAGGTGTAGTCAACGACTTTGTTGAGTCGTGTGGGCTGAATCATCTGCGGCTGAACAACGACAAGGCTAAGGAGTTGGTGGTGGTCTTTAGGAGGACAGGAACACCCCATGTCCCCTGTCTCCATCAATGGTGTGGATGTGCAGTTTACCAGGGAGTACAAATACCTGGGAGTGTACCTGTACATTAAACTGGAATTGTCCAGGAACGCTGAGGCCCAGTACAAGAAGGAACGGAGCCGGCTGTACTTTTTGAGAAGGCTCCGCTCCTTCAACATCTGCAGTGAGATGCTGCAGATGTTCCACCAATCGGTGGTAGCCAGCGCCATCTTCTTCACTGCCGTGTGCTGGGGCAGCAGGGGCGAAGGCCGCAGACACCAATAGGATCAACAAACTCATCAGGAAGGCTGGCTCCGTCCCTGGGGGGGGGGCGGAGTTGGATTCATGGGAGGTGGTCTTGGAGGGGAGGATGCTCCTCAAACTGCAGAGCATCCTGGACAATGCAGCTCACCCCCCTCCATGACACACTGGTCAACCTGAGGAGCACCTTCAGCAACAGACTGGTTCCACCAAGATGCAGGACAGAACGCCACAGGAGATCCTTCTTCCCAGTGGCTATCAAACTGTACAACTCCTCCCCCTTCTGTCATTGGGTAGACTGAGACTGACCCCCCCCCCCCACCCACCCACCTTCTCAATCTTTGCACATCCCCAAAGCCTTACCACTCGTCACGTTATTTTCATGTTTCATGTATTTTGTGTTTTTTATGACTGTTGGCAAATTAATTTTCCTCCTGGGATAAATATAATGTTCTATTGTGTCGTGTCGTATCGTATAGGCTGTGACTTGGCATTCAGAACTGGCTTACTGATAGAAGACAGTGTGTGTGGTGGAAGGGTCTTCATCTGCAGTTGTACAGGGTCTTGGTGAGACCACACCTGAAGTATTGCGTACAGTTTTGGTCTCCAAATCTGAGGAAGGACATTATAGCCATAGAGGGAGTACAGAGAAGGTTCACCAGACTGATTCCTGGGATGTCAGGACTTTCATATGAAGAAAGACTGGATAGACTTGGCTTATACTCGCTAGAATTTAGGAGATTGAGAGGGGATCTTATAGAAACGTACACAATTCTTATGGGGTTGGACAGGCTAGATGCAGGAAGATTGTTCCCGATGTTGGGGAAGTCCAGGACAAGGGGTCACAGCTTAAGGATAAGGGGGAAATCCTTTAAGACCGAGATGAGGAAAAACCTTTTCACACAGAGAGTGGTGAATCTCTGGAACTCTCTGCCACAGAGGGTAGTTGAGGCCAGTTCATTGGCTATATTTAAGAGGGAGTTAGATGTGGCCCTTGTGGCTAAAGGGATCAGGGGGTATGGAGAGAAGGCATGTACGGGATACTGAGTTGGATGATCAGCCATGATCATATTGAATGGCGGTGCAGGCTCGAAGGGCCGAATGGCCTACTCCTGCACCTATTTTCTATGTATCTATGTATCTGGCTGGAGTTCTGCCACCATTGGAGTTCAACGGTTTCAAAGGTTCCACAGGGATCTGTGCTGGGACCTCTGCTGTATATATAAATAACTTGGAAATAAATGGGAATGGTTTAAGGGCCTGTCTCACTAGGTGATTTTTTAGACGACTGCCGGCGACTGTCATAGTCGTAGCAGGTCGCCGCAAAACAGTCGACTGGACCCCCCTACGACAATGTCTACAACAACCTAGCACCTAGTCGATGTCAAGCTACGGCAAGCAACCGACAACTGGTGACCCATTATGACACCCACCTACGATCACACCTATGACAACCCGCGACAAGCTACGACAAGGTACGACTCTGTCGGCGACAACTGAAGATAACTTAAGACAATTCAGTCGCCGGTACCTGTCGCCGGTTGACGTAGGTTGATGTTGGGTCGTCGCCAATGGAATTCACTGAAGTCAGCACAGGCGACAACCTCCGTCATCTGGCGACAACCTACGACAGCACCTACGTCAGGAGAAGTCAAGCTACGCTCTTTGGCGTCAAGCCAACTGTCACCGACTGTCGCCGAAAAGTTTTGAACATTTCAAAATCCAGCGGAGAGCAGAAAAATGCTACGATTCTTTGGGCGACTGAGGAGACGAATCACGACCACACAGGCGACACCCCGACGACCATGTGGCAACAGCCTAGTCGCCTACAGTCACCTAAAAAATCGCCTAAGTGGGTCAGGCCCATTAGTTATTAACTTGGGAAATGCCACCGGATTGCTTGAGATGTGGACAGTGAGGAAACTGTCAAAGTATACAGCGGGATGCAGATCAGCTACGGAAATGGGCGGAGAAATGGCAGATGGAATTTAGTTTGAGAAATAAGTCATGATGAAGCTCTGTAGGACTTTGGTTAGGCTGCATTTCTAGTATTTTTTGAGATACAGCGCGGAAACAGGCCCTTCAGTCCACCGAGTCGGAGCCTACCAGTGATCCCCGCACACTAACACTTACCTACACACACTAGGGACAATTTACACATACATCAAGCTAATTAACCTACAAACTTGTAGGTCTTTGGTGTGTGGGAGGAAACCGAAGATCTCGGAGAAACCCACACAGTCATGGGGAGAAAGTACAACCTCCGTTCAGACAGCACCCCTAGTCGGGATCGAACCCGGGTTTCCGGCGCTGCAAGCGCTGTAAGGCAACAACTCTACCGCTGCGCCACCATGGCCGCCCGTTGCGTGCAGATCTGGTTAACCCATTACAGGAAGAATGTGGAGGCTTTGAAGAGGATGCAGAAGAGGTTTACCAGAATGGGTTAGGGGGTATTAGCTACATGAAAGAGGTTGGACAACCTTGGATTGTTTCCTCTGAAGCTCTGAAATTTGAGGGGTAATCTGAAAGCCGTATACACAGTTATGAGAGGTGCAGATTGGGTAGGCAGTCAAACACTTTTCCCCCAGGGTGAAAATGTCAAAGACTAGAGAGCACAGTTTATGATGAGAGGGACAAAGTTTGAAGCAGATGTGTGGGTACCTGGAACGCACTGCCAGAGACGGTGGTGGAGGTAGATACGATGGTAGCATTTTA
This sequence comes from Malacoraja senta, assembly GCA_038087875.1. Lineage (NCBI taxonomy): Eukaryota > Metazoa > Chordata > Chondrichthyes > Rajiformes > Rajidae > Malacoraja > Malacoraja senta. The sequence continues at coordinate 68,998 of JAXLNO010004722.1, forward strand.
ATAGATTTTTAGATAAACACATGGATATGCAGGGATTAGAGGGATATGGATCATGTGCAGGTAGATGAGATTAGTTTAGCATATCTCCTTGCACACTCCAAAGACGTGCAGGTGTGTAGGTTAATTGGTTTGGTATTAATATAAAATTGTCTATAGTGTGTGTGGGATAGTATTCATGTGCGGGGATCGCTGGTCGGTGCGGACTTGGTGGGCCGAAGGGACTGTTTCCACATTGTATCTCTAAAACCATAAAAACTAAAGTCATACAGCGTGGAAAGAGGCCTTTCGGCCCGACTTGCCCATGCACGATCTGCTGCAATACGGATCAATGAACGGTGACATTGGTCGATGCAGTTCACATCACTAAGCATTTATCAGTTGCAATAGAAACGCTAGGCAAAGTTTGCATTCTTACTACGACGTCAATACAGTGTAAGAGGTTTTATACTGGGATGGCTGTGGGGGTTGGGCTGAGAAGAGGAAAGATGTGTGGGTTATATGAAAAGGAGCGGAAATATTTCTGGTGCTTGGGATCCTTGTCATCTTATTTAATCAAGCTCTTTATGCACTCATCTCTATACAAATACAGGAGGAAGGGGGAGGGGGGGGAGCAGTAGAGCTACTGCCTTATAGCGCCAGAGATCCGGGTTCGATCCTGACTATATAGATACATAGAAAATAGGTGCAGGAGTAGGCCATTCGGCCCTTCGAGCCTGCACCGCCATTCAATATGATCATGGCTGATCATCCAACTCAGTATCCCGTACCTGCCTTCTCTCCATAGCCCCTGATCCCTTTAGCCACAAGGGCCACATCTAACTCTTAAATATAGCCAATGAACTGGCCTCAACTACCCTCTGTGGCAGAGAGTTCCAGAGATTCACCACTCTCTGTGTGAAAAAGTTTTTCCTCATCTCGGTCTTAAAGGATTTCCCCCTTATCCTTAAGCTGTGACCCCTTGTCCTGGACTTCCCCAACATCGGGAACAATCTTCCTGCATCTAGCCTGTCCAACCCCATAAGAATTTTGTACGTTTCTATAAGATCCCCTCTCAATCTCCTAAATTCTAGCGAGTATAAGCCAAGTCTATCCAGTCTTTCTTCATATGAAAGTCCTGACATCCCAGGAATCAGTCTGGTGAACCTTCTCTGCACTCCCTCTATGGCTATAATGTCCTTCCTCAGATTTGGAGACCAAAACTGTACGCAATACTCCAGGTGTGGTCTCACCAAGACCCTGTACAACTGCAGTAGAACCTCCCTGCTCCTATACTCAAATCCTTTTGCTATGAAAGCTAACATACCATTCACTTTCTTCACTGCCTGCTGCACCTGCATGCCTACTTTCAATGATTGGTGTACCATGACACCCAGGTCTCGCTGCATCTCCCCATTTCCTAATCGGCCACCATTTAGATAATAGTCTGCTTTCCTGTTTTTGCCACCAAAGTGGATAACCTCACAATTATCCACATTATACTGCATCTGCCAAACATTTGCCCACTCACCCAGCCTATCCAAGTCACCTTGCAGTCTCCTAGCATCCTCCTCACAGCTAACACTGCCCCCCAGCTTAGTGTCATCCGCAAACTTGGAGATGTTGCCTTCAATTCCCTCATCCAGCTCATTAATATAAATTGTAAATAGCTGGGGTCCCAGCACTGAGCCTTGCGGTACCCCACTAGTCACTGCCTGCCATTGTGAAAAGGACCCGTTTACTCCTACTCTTTGCTTCCTGTTTGCCAGCCAGTTCTCTATCCACATCAATACTGAACCCCCAATACCGTGTGCTTTAAGTTTGTATACTAATCTCTTATGTGGTACCTTGTCGAAAGCCTTCTGAAAGTCCAGATACAACACATCCACTGGTTCTCCCCTATCCACTCTACTAGTTACATCCTCAAAAAATTCTATAAGATTCGTCAGACACGATTTTCGTAAATCCATGCTGACTTTGTCCAATGATTTCACCACTTTCCAAATGTGCTGCTATCCCATCTTTAATAACTGACTCTAGCAGTTTCCCCACTACCGATGTTAGACTAACTGGTCTGTAATTCCCCGTTTTCTCTCTCCCTCCCTTCTGAAAAAGTGGGGTTACGTTTGCTACCCTCCAATCCTCAGGAGCTACTCCAGAAACTAAAGAGTTTTGAAAAATTATCACTAATGCTTCCACTATTTCTGGAGCTACTTCCTTAAGTACTCTGGGATGCAGCCTATCTGGCCCTGATGATTTATTGGCCTTTAATCCATTCAATTTACCCAACACCACTTCCCGACTAACCTGGATTTCACTCAGTTCCTCCATCTCCTTTGACCCGCGGCCCCCTGCTATTTCCGGCAGGTTATTTATGTCTTCCTTAGTGAAGACGGAACCAAAGTAGTTATTCAATTGGTCCGCCATATCCTTGTTCCCCATGATCAATTCACCTGTTTCTGACTGCAAGGGACCTACATTTGTTTTAACTAATCTCTTTCTCTTCACATATCTATAAAAACTTTTGCAGTCAGTTTTTATGCTCCCTGCCAGTTTTCTTTCATAATCTATTTTCCCTTTCCTAATTAAGCCCTTTGTCCTCCTCTGCTGGTCTCTGAATTTCTCCCAGTCCTCTGGTATGCTGCTTTTTCTGGCTAATTTGTACGCATCATCTTTTGCTTTGATACTATCCCTGATTTCCCTTGTTATCCACGGATGCACTACCTTCCCTGATTTATTCTTTTGCCAAACTGGGATGAACATTTTTTGTAGTTCATCCATGCAGTCTTTAAATGCCTTCCATTCCATTATAGGTGAATAAAGTCCTGGAAAATAAAAGCAAATTGCTGCTCATTTCATCAATTAAGCATCTTCATTAATTCTCCACCTTCTGTTCATTCCCCTTGCTTCCAAAATTGTCGTCATTCTGAAAAAAAACCAGTCCTGTCTATTATAAAGAGCAGGATGACCAAATGTGTTGCCATTGAATTCAAAATGAATCTAAAGCACCTGTTAACAAAGCATGGCTTTCAGCATATTATGTATGTTGCTTTTATAGACTGCATTATTCTCAAAGAAATTCATCTGCATCCCTACAGGTATCAGAGGCTATCGGGAGAAGGCAGGAGATTGGTGTTAGGAGGGAGAGATAGACTAGCCATGATTGAATGGCAGAGTAGACTTGATGGGCCGAATAGCCTAATTCTACTCCTATCACTTATGACCTCTTATTATCGTAAAATAATGCTCCATGTCCCATTCTTATCGAAGTTTGTTGCCTAATAATACCTCCCAATGCCAGCTTATGAGGGGGGATCTTATAGAAACGTACAAAATTCTTAAGGGGTTGGACAGGCTAGATGCAGGAAGATTGTTCCCGATGTTGGGGAAGTCCAGGACAAGGGGTCACAGTTTAAGGATTAAGGGGAAATCCTTTAGGACCGAGATGAGAAAAACTTTTTTCACACAGAGAGTGGTGAATCTCTGGAACTCTCTGCCACAGAAGGTAGTTGAGGCCAGTTCATTGGCTATATTTAAGAGGGAGTTAGATGTGGCCCTTGTGGCTAAAGGGATCAGGGGGTATGGAGAGAAGGCAGGTACAGGATACTGAGTTGGATGATCAGCCATGATCATATTGAATGGCAGTGCAGGCTCGAAGGGCCGAATGGCCTACTCCTGCACCTATTTTCTATGTTTCTATGTTTATTAAAACCTAATCCTGTCCCTGCTATAGCTTTCAAAGTGGCTCTAATCAAAATGATGGTGCATTCCTCCTCCACTCTCTGTAGTATTTAGAAAGTTCTATTATATCACCCTCTCTTCCTTTGTTATTCTATTGACAGAGATTGCCGAATAGTGGTGACAGTGCTTGGCATTTGCCTGGTGTGAGATATTTTCCAGTGGCACAGCTGGATGAGCTGCTGCCTCAAAGTGTCGGCGACCCGGGTTCCATCCCAACCTCGGGTGACTGGTTAAAGCCCTGTCTCACGGTGCGAGTTGACCCACGAGGTACCCCGAGCGAAAGACTCGTGGTTGTGCACGAGATTCCAAGTGTATGATCAAGAGTTTAACCGAGTTCCACGGGTATGACTCAAGTTTGCCGTTAACTGTCATTTCTGCCATGTTCCAAGTTCGTCTCCCGAGTTAACAAGTTCCTTTCCCGAGTTACTCTTGAGCCAACCAACGTCTGTTTTAATAAGCAACATCTCCATCATGCGGCTTTGAAGGCTGCATCTATTGATGTGACCTACAAAGGGAAAATGCGCACCGTCCAGTGCCAGAGCAGTTATACTGATGATTTGTTTGAAACACACATCACGTAGTTAGAAGACCAGCAGGCGGAGGTTTGCTCTATTTTAATTGAATTTACTGCCAGGTCTACACACTGCGGGGAGACTGGAGATGAAATCTTTGAATGTGGACGGATGCGCACATCAGATTGTTGGGAGACGGAGCTCAGGGTTCGCCTCCTGAGCTGCTTTGGTGCCCAGGCGTGAGTTGAGGTGGAGGGAGGTTAGGGGTGGGGGGGGTGGGGTGGGGGGGGGGGGAGCGGGGAGGGGGAAAATGCAGTACTGTGAAGATTGCTGCTGGAACCTGAGTTGTAATCATTGGCTGTTTAATCTTCCTGCCACAAGCAAGGATTTACAGTAGTGACAATCTGTATTCATGAGGGAGTTGCTGTGCATGGAGCCCGCCACCGGAGTCGTGTCTGACTGCCTGGGCAGCCTGAGGCAGATGCACCCTGCCCGGGGAGAGGCCACGGAGAGACTGCGGGGGGAGTACCTCACTCTGACTGTGATAGGGAGAGACAGAGGCGCACACACACACACACACAATGTGGAGTTCCTCTGACTGACTGACTGTGTGTGGGTGTGGGGGGTGGGACAGAGAGAGAGAGAGAGAGACACACACACACACACAGGCAGCGTGGAGTACCTTTAACTGTGTGTGTGGGAGAGAGAGACACAGAGACAGTGTGGAACTCTGACTGTGTATGAAGGAGAGAGGGGGAGAGAGACAGAGAGAGAGAGGCACAGAGGCAGTGTGGTGTACTTCGGCGTGACTGTGGGGGAGAGAGAAAGAGCGCACAGGACCTCGGTTTATCTGTGTGTATGGGAGGGAAGAGAGACTAAGCAGAATACATCGGTCTTATTGTGTGTGGGGGGAGAAAGAGAGAGGTGGGGGGGGAGAAAGAGAGAAATGGGGGGAGACGTATATACACACAAAGCAGAGTTTTACTGTGTATGCGGGAGACACAGATGGACTTACACAGATGGACTTACCTCAGTCTTACTGTGTGTGGGAGAGGGGGAGAAAGAGACTACACTCACAGAGGCAGAGTCTCTCAGCGTGTGTGAGAGGGAAGGAGGGAGAGAGAGACACACACACACAAGGTGGATGTGAAATCTCACCTACCTGTTTCAGTGACAGGCATCCGCCGCCAGTTAGTGAAGACACCCCCATCTGTCTCCCCCTCCTCTCCCTCCACTCTCCACCCTCTCTCCTCCACCCCCCCACCTCCCTCCTCCCCCCCCACCCCCCCCCAATTTGGAAATGTCATCCCATCACCCATTCCTTCTCTCCAGAGATGCTGCCTGCCCGCTGAGTTAAAGAGGTCCCACGGTAGACTCACAAGTCACTAAGGTAAACGCACGGGCCACTACGTTCTTACAATAGCAATGTTACAAAATTTTGAGATTTTAAAAATAAAGTCTGCAATTTATCCCATCAGATAAAGCATAAAAAGAAGTTTAATTTGACACCTAATTCACTTTCATATCTTCAGTATTAAAAAAGTTATGGCCATTTTCATACTCGGAAATTAGCATTTTGTTCCCTATTGCTTTTCCATTGACTTAACACAAAAGCTGTGATCGAGGACAGTCAAAAGCCCATAGCTTTCTTAAAAAGTAAGAGAACTGAAAGAAATTTTCAGTTATTATAGATTGAAGCATTCTGAAACAAATATGAAACAATCTTACTTAGATGACATGAAATTAAAGCATATAATTAGTTAGTTACCTAATTGTAGCTAATTACAAAATTCAATTACTGGATCTAAACATCTATCAATTTCTTAAGAATAGATTAACATTTTTAAATAGCCTAAAAGGCCTGTCTCACGAGTCTGCGGTCATTGGCGGCGTAACAGGAAGTATCTACCGCTCCTGGGCCGCCAGAGACCGCGGGCTCGGTCAAACGCACAGTGCCGGGGCCGTGCGGCGTTGTTCCCAACACCGCACGGTGCTAAAAAAAAACCAACACTGTCCAAAAATATGTTCCTACCGCACAGCCGCCGCCAGTGAGGCACGAGTACGGCACGGTCACCGCCACAGCCGCCGCCAGTGCGGCACGAGCGCCGTGAGTCGAACGTGCACCGCCACAGCCCCCGCCAGTGAGGTACGTGTGCGGCACGGCCACCGCCACAGCCCCGTGATCCGTAAGACGTCATCAGCCGAAACCGCAAGCTCGTGGAACCGGCCATACTTGGCCCCCCGCGCAGCATCCGTGCGGCGCTCTCGTGGTTGCCGTGCGGTCCCCTCTTCCGGCGACGCCGCGCTTCACCGCCAACGACCGCAAAATCGTGGGACAGAGCCTTGAGTGTCCAAATAACATTCACACAAGAATTCACAATATAACATAATTTTTAAATCTCAATGTCATGGATTTACAGGCCAAATGGAAGAAATTGAATGTTTAATAGCTGTAAATTAATGGGCATTTAAATCATCTTGCGAGTGAGGTTTTCTGGAACGCGATCATTTGGAACGTTCATTTGCGGTGAATTTAACCCCGTATCGGCATGAAAAATTCTGCCGTTAATTCGGGGAATAAGATCACCGTTTCGCATGAAAAAATGTGAATTAAAGTCTTCTTAAGAAGCACTTTTATACATTAAAATAAACCACTTTCGTTTACCTGTCCCGTGCGTGAAATCAGTCCCCGTTGTCGGCGTTGACGGCTTTCGAAGCTGATTTTAAAATGACTCCAGCGCTGAACTTGTCGATTTAATAAAAATAAAAAATACACAAAACGCCCCTAGGAACGATTTTTCAGCAAACGTTTGTACTCCAACAAAATATAATACAGGACAAGGTAGGAGAAACCCGCGTTTTAACCCCGCCCCCCCCTTAAAGGCGCCAAAATCGCGCACACGGCCAGTGGCAGAATTGCAGCGCCGCTGAGGGTAAGTATTGTAACATACCTACTTACAACGTGTTTAAATGTTTCAATTTATAACCTCAAGAGTACATTTTACTCGTAGAAAACTTTAAACATGTTTGAATTTTTCCAAGAGTTAACAAGTTTCACGGGTACCTGCGGTTAGCGCCACGAGTCGCTAAGTTGCGTCCACGAGTTCCGACATTCCCGCTACGTTAATCGTACGTGATTACCACGAGTTAAATTTGTTTTAAGCTCGGGGTACCTCGTGGGTCAGCTCGCACCATGAGACAGGGGTTTTAGCACGCAACAAAAACTCTTCACTGTACCTCAGTACACATGACAATTATCTAAACTAGCATGCTGTCTGTGCGGAGTTTGCACGTTCTCTCTGTTACCGTGTGGGCTTCCTCCAGGCGTTCCAGTTTCCTCCCACATCCCAAAGACGTGCAGTTTTGTAAGTTAGAATCATAGAAAATAGGTGCAGGAGTAGGCCATTCGGCCCTTCGAGCCCTAACCGCCATTCAATATGATCATGGCTGATCATCCAAAATCAGTACCCCATTCCTGCTTTCTCCCTATATCCCTTGATTCCGTTAGCCCGAAGTGCTAAATCTAACTCTCTCTCGAAAACTTCCAATGAATTGGCCTCCACTGCCTTCTGTGGCAGAGAATTCCACAGATTCACAACTCTCTGGGTGAAAACGTTTTCTCTCATCTCAGTCCTAGCCTGTCCAATCCTTCAAGAGTTTTATATGTTTCTATATGATCCTAAATTCCAGTGAATATAAGCCCAGTCGATCAATTCTTTCATCATATGTCAGGTTAATTAGCCTCTGTAAATTCTCCATGAGTTGATGAGAATTTGGGGTAACATAGAAATGTACCTCCATACACATGATAATAAACTAAACTACAAAGTATCTAGTGTGAACAGGTGGTCAGATTGGACTCGGTGGGCCGAAGGGCCTGTTTTAATGCTATGTATTTAAATTAAAATATTTTGTGTTATATCCAATTTCCAATAATATGTACCTCAAATAATTGTTTAAAATTTCCTAATGATTTCAGGTGTTGTTTAAAATTGCTTCATTGCTCGGTGTTAGTGAATCCACAAGTGTTTAGGGTTTGCAAATGTATAATAGCTGGCCGTCTTCCTTGGTTTTACAATGAAAATGCATGAACCTCGTGGTTCTGTTCTGCACAACAGGATTGAGATAGAAGCCAATTATGTTACCAGGGTGTTACACAACCTTTAACTCCTGGCAGCTGCATTTAAAAATAAATTCACCCACATTTGGCAGCAAGTTGGCAGTCATGCAAAAAAAGCTTTATTGTTGGTTAGTGTGAAGGGACCACTGCAGATCTTCCCAGGCAGAATGAGAATCTTTATTTTTTAGCTACCAACCCAGGCTATATGTGAAATGATTTGCGTGATCCTTCAATCGGTTTAAGAAATGCAATGTACCTCACAAGCAACGATAGCGTGCATTAACTGTATCAGCAAAAACAAAAGCATATGGGTGTAACAAATTAACTTGGATCACTTAACTCATGGTTTGAACAGTGTTGATTATTAATTTTGGGAATCATGAGCAGTCCTATGAATATATCTGTCCTATGGCTCTATTGTTCAAGATAGACACAAAGTGCTGGAGTAACTCTGTGGCTCAGACAGTGTCTCTGGAGAAAAGTAATGGGCAACGTTTCGGGTCGAGACCCTTAGTTCCTTCCTATATACATTGTTCACGAGTTGCCTTGTTTGGCAGTGTCCCACAATGTGTGTTGTTTATTGTAATAAACTTTAGACTTTAGGCTTTAGAGATACAGCGTGGGAACAGGCCCTTTGGCCCACCGAGTCTGAGCTGACCAGCGATCATCCCATACACTAGCACTATCCTACACACTAGGGACACTTGACAGTTTTTACCGAAGCCAATTAATTACAAACCTGTACGTCTTTGGAGCGTGGGAGCAAACCGGAGCACCTGGAGAAAACCCACATGGTCGCAGGGAGAATGCATAAACTCAATGCAGACAGCACGTGTAGTCAGGATCGAACCCGGGTCGCTGGCGCTATAAGGCAGCAACTCTACCACTGCGCCACTGTGCCGCCATCATCTATACATAACTAAAACTCTGACCTTGTTATCTTCCGGTTTGGCGGTCTTTCTACTTGCGCAAAAACGGTTCGCGATAGCGCACGGTTTTTCGCCAGTTCACTCACCGTTCTCCTGTGCTGCGAGTGTACCAAGTTTCGTTCGGATCGGTTGAATGTCGGAAAAGTTAGCGAGGTTTAAAAATCTTTAAAAACGCGCGTGCGCAGATCGATCTCTTCTCCTGCAAGTCAGCGCCGCGCGGATTAGTCTCTTCCCCTGTCACTCCCCGGGACGGTCCGCCCCTTCCTGCGCCAGCGCATTTTTACTGGAGCTGAGGAAAGCTGGCGGAGGTTTCCAACCGGACTTTCGGAGGGACCCAAAGCAGCCCAGCCCCGCCACAAGCAGCCCAGCCCCGCCCCAAGTAGACGCCCCGCCACAAGCAGTAGCCCCGCCCAAAGCAGCAGCCCAGCCCCAAGTAGCAGCTGAGCGTTGGAGACCCAACCCAGCCCAGCCCAGAGTCGGAGATGTCAACGATGTCGCCAAACGGAAAGCGGAGACTCTGATCCTGGCGGAGGAGAACGACCAGCGCCCGCTGTGAGTCCCCATCGCACTGCCAATTCCAGCCACTACCCCTCTGGTTTCCCTTGCTGGCTCCTCCCCTGTGATGCCCCCCCTCCCCCCCCGCCGACACACCCCTCTCCCCCACACTACTCCCCCCTGCCCACACAGCCCTCTTCCCCCACACAACCCCCCTGCCCACAAACCTTTCCCCCCCACAAGCCCCAATGCCCACACCCCCCCGCCCACACACACCCACCCCCCCGCCCACACACTCTCACCCCCCCCCACACATACATCCACCCCTGACCCCACAAACATCCACCCCCGCCCCCACACACCCCGCTGCCCACACGCCCTCCCACCCACACCCCTCTGCCCCCACAACCATCACTTCCTCCACCCCCCCCACCCCCACATCCCCACCCGCCCACACCCCTCGGCCCCACACAACCCCCCCCCTGCTCATACCCCCCCGCCCACACACACACACACACCCCTTCCCACATCCCTCTTCCCCCCCCCCCACAGCTCCCTGTCCACACACACCCCTCCAACGGGTCCCACTTAGTCTAGTTAGTAATAAAACAGTACTTGTTCTCACCTGAAAATCACTAACAGCAGTGTTGAACGTCAAACAGGAATGGAAGGCACGGTTCATTCCTAATCAAACTTCTGGACTATCCCAGGGTAGGGACACTGTGCCTTACAGTAGCATAGGTTCCCCGCAGCAGATAAGTTAAGCCAGGTATTCAAGATAGAGCATTCCAGCTTCATACCCCAGTAGATCAAAGAGAAAAGGTAAACTTCACATCCAGTCAGGTCCTGTGAATGCTACCATCAGCTATTAGTTGCTCATTTTATTTAGTTTAGTTTAGCTTAGATTCGAGATACAGTGCGGAAACAGGCCCCCCGGCCCCTACAAGTCCGCACCGACCAGCGGCCCACGCACATTAACACCAATCTACACCCTCTAGGGACAATTGTATACATGTACCAAACCAATTAACCAACAAACCTGTATGTCTGGAGTGTGGGAGGAAACTGAAGATCTTGAAGAAAACCCGCGCAGGTAACGGGGAGAACGTAGGAACTCTGTACAAACAAGCACCCGTGGTCAGGGATCAAACCCGGGTCTCTGGCGCTGTAAGGCAGCAACGCTACCGCTGTGCCACCCTGCCCACCATTATCCTGACACCTATTTTGAAGGCAAATTTTATTCCCGTTTGCAACAGCCATTGGCAGCGCTAAGTTTATTTAAACTTGCCTTCTGTTTCACAAACCCACATCTTTTATCAAGAGAGAAACCAAACAACAAACTTTTGACTAGCTTATTATTCTCCAAGGTTTAAAGGTTTAACCTTTGAAACTTTGAAGTCAATTGAGTCATTCATTGTTGACCTTTGGAGCTCCTGCTTTGACGTAATCGGGATTTGTAAACACATGGAGACTTCCTGCTGGTGGCATTTTCAAGCAGGGTTATTTAGTATAATAAGAACATAAGGACGTTCATTTTTGCATCATCCACAGCTAGAGAACAGTAACACCAAGCCACCATCATTGCATCAAACTCTGTGATCACAGCCAGTGTACACGTAAGGCAGCTTATTCATGCACCACCTGTCTTTACTATAAATAGTCCACTGTTGTACGAGGACTAGCAATCATGGTAGCGCAGCGGTAGAGTTGCTGCCTTACAGCGCCAGGGACCCGGGTTTGATCCTGACTACGGGTGCTTGTCTGTACGGAATTAGTACGTTCTCCCTCTGACCTGCGTGGGTTTTCTCCGGGATCTCCGGTTTCTTCCCACACTCCAAAGACGTACAGGTTTGGAGGGTTAAGGTTAGGTAACGGAATGACTAGAAATGCATGTAATACTCCATATGAAGTCTAACCAAGGTTTTATAGAGCTGTACCGTGACTTCCTGACACTTATACTCAAGCCTCGACCATTGAAGGCAAGTATAGATAGACATAAAATGCTGGAGTAACTCAGGGGGACAGGCAGCATCTCTGGAGAGAAGGAATGGGTGATGTTTCGGGTCGAGACCCTTCTTCAGACTTGTCTTCTTTAGCACCCTATCTACGTGTGTTGCCACTTTCAGGGATCTCTGAGTTTGGACCCCCAAGATCTCTCTGCACAACAATGCTGTTAATAGTCTTGATTCAGTGTTGTCACATGTTCCAAGCTACAGTGAAGTGCTTTGTTTTGCTCACCCAGCCGGCTCCCTCTTTGTTCTCGATGAGAAAGAACTGCAGATGCTGGATAAAATCGAAGGTAGACACAAAATGCTGGGGCAACTCAGTGGGTGAGGCAGTATCTATGGAGAGAAGGAATAGGTAATGTTTCGGGTCAAGGCATCGAGATTGAGAAGGATCTCAACCTGAAACGTCACCCATTCCTTCTCTCCATAGATGCTACCTCACCTGCTGAGTTACTCCAGCATTTTGTGTCTACCCTCTTTGTTCTTGGCAGCCCCACCCCGCGGGGCCCTTCTTTGTTCTCAGCATCGTCCTCCCATTTCCCCCCTCCACCCGGGACCACCCCCCCACCCCTCGGCAGGCCATCCTCGGCCCACCGTCCCCCCGCGAAAGCCAGATCACCTCTCCCCCTTACACGGTTCACCAGCGAGCTGTCCCTCTCCTCTCCCGTCCTTCAACCTTTCCTGCCGTTGAGTTAAACTCCATCTGCCATTTCTTCCCCCCATTTTGGGAAACTCCATCCAACCTTGGGAAACCCACACAAGTGTAACAGGCTAAATTGTGTTTCTATTATACGATTAATATAAATTCCCGCCACTCCAGAATAAAGCACGCAAGTATCACAAAACCTGCTATCATCACGAGCAACAGATGTGGCTGATTCATAACCGCATATGTTCATATGTTATAGCAGCAGAATAATCCATTCGGCCCATCAAGTCTACTCCGAGATTCAATCATGGCTGATCTATCTTTCCCTTTCAACCCCATTCTCCTGCATTCTCCCCATAACCCCAGACACCCTTACTAATTAAGAATCTGTCAATCTCTGCCATAAAAATATCCACTGACATGGCCTCCACAGCCATCTATGGCAAAGAATTCCACAGATTCACCACGCTCTGGCGAAAGAGTTTCAGTTTCTGTTTAGTTTATTGTCACATGTCACCGAGGTACAGTGAAAAGTTTTTGTTACGTGCTAACCAGTCAGCAGAAAGACAATACATGATTACAATCAGTTAATTTACAGTGTATAGTTACATGATAAGGGAATAAAGTTTACGGCAAGGTAAAGCCAGCAAAGGATAGTCCAAGGAACATCAGAGGGTGAGTAGTAGTTCAGCACTGCTCTCTGGCTGTGGTAAGATGGTTCAGTTGCCCGATAATAACTGGGAAGAAGCCGTCCCTGAATCTGGTGGTGCTGTATTTGCCGGGTATTGAAGTGTGGAAATGCACATCACCTGATTCAGGGACAGTTTCTTCCCAGATTCCTCCTCATCTCCTTTCTAAAGGTTTGTCCTTTTATCCAGATCTGGTCCTAGACTCTCCCGCCAGTGGAAACATCCTCTCCACATCCACTCCATTCAGGTTACATTTGTTAATGCTCCCTCCTTCTCCTACTCTCCTCCACCCTCCCTGTTTATGGAACGGGTGGGGCTGAGAGGGAGGGGGGGTGGGGTGGGGGGGCGTGGGGTGGGGGGCGTGGGGTGGGGGGGGTAGGGGGGTGGGGGGGGTAGGGGGGTGGGTTGGGGGGTGGGGGTGGGTGGGGGTTGGTGGGTGGGGGAGGGTCTGGGGGGAAGGGCTGTGTCAGAGGCAGTGCAGTTATTATTGAAGCCACAGAGTTTGTGAAACGCGTCATCAGACCAAAGCCCCAGCATATTGAATGGCTCTTTTAGATGTTCTATTATTAAATCTGTTCTCCTCAATGTTAAAATCCATGCTCAGTGATACCCACTTTAGTAGCTTGTTGCCTTAAACATCTCCTTGAAAGATGCCTTAGCCACTGGTTTGCAAAATAAAGATGAATGGGTACACTATGTTCTCCGGCAATGAAGGTAGGGTAGCTGAAGGGATCATGTGGTCGACACAACTTGTTTATTGGAACGTACACAGAAATGCTGGAGAAACTCAGCGGGTGCAGCAGCATCTATGGAGCGAAGGAAATAGGTAACGTTTCGGGCCGAAACCCTTCTTCAGACTGATAGGGGGTGGGGAGAAGAAAGGAAAAAAGGAAAAAGGCGGAGGAGGAGCCCGAGGGCTGGGGGAGGGGAGGAGACAACCAGATGGCTGATGAAGGGGAGGGGACAGCAAGGGCTAGCAGAATTGGGAGAATTCAATGTTCAAACCCCCAGGATGTAGACTGCCCAAGCGGAATATGAGGTGCATTTCCTCCAATTTACGGTGTTGCTCGCTGTGGCCATGGAGGAGACCCAGGACAGAGAGGTCAGATACGGAATGGGAGGGGGAGTTGAAGTGCTGAGCCACCAGGAGTTCAGATTGGTTATTGCGGACCGACCGGAGGTGTTCGGCGAAACGATCGCCAAGCCTCCGCTTGGTCTCACCGATGTAGATCAGCTGGCATCTAGAGCAGCGGATGCAATAGATGAGGTTGGAGGAGATGCAGGTGAACCTCTGTCGCACCTGGAACGACTGCTTGGGTCCTTGAATGGAGTGGAGGGGGGAGGTGAAGGGACAAGTGTTGCATCTCTTGCGGTTGCAAGGGAAAGTACCAGGGGAGGGGGTGGTATGGGAGGGAAGGGTAGAATTGACAAGGGAGTTACGGAGGGAGCGGTCTTTGCGGAAGGCAGACATGGGGGGAGATGGGAAGATGTGGCGAGTGGTGGGGTCACGTTGGATACCCACTTTATAAACCCAATGTTTATTGGAACTCTGTTTTGGTCAAGTCACAGGTTCCGGAAGCAAGTTTTTTTTTTTACATGCCTTCAAAACATATTTCCGTTCCACATTGTTTTACAGATCTTTCTCGGGATCCTTAATCTCAGTTGACGATGGTGGCTGTCGTGTGAAGGGTAAGAGGCGTGGAGTTGTGTTTTCGTCCCAATCCTCATTCCGCTCCCCCTCAGCCACAGCTGGAGTTGCGAGATCTGTTGGAATGCACGGCCGGAGGCAACATCACAAGACCACCCCCTACGGTACTGGTGCTGGCTGTCTAACGACTCCCCCAACCAGGCAGCACTCTACACTGCCATGCCCATTAAATAGACCTTGGCATGTGAGCAACATTTGACTGGCAGTCATGTGGTCTTTTACATCATCTCCAAATATCCAGGCTTTCCAAAGCCTCCACATCCTTACTGTAATGGGGTTAGGGTTAATCATAATGAACACAGCAGTCAATGCTGCTTCCCCATGAACAAGCTTCCACCCTCTGTCATGTCTTTGACTGCGTGAGTTTCCCACCTCTCTACTTCCATTTCACGACCTCAAAACCATGGTGGTAGACGAATGGGCATTGGTAGATTCCCCTTTAGTATTTTTAATACTATGAATGCTGCGGTATGGGTATGAATGCTGTGGCTTGGTGTTTGCTACCATACGCACGACTCTACAAGACTCATGGAGTCATACAGCAAAGGAAACATGCCCTTCAGCCCAACTCGTCCACGCCGACCAAGATGCCTTATCTACACTAATCCCACCTGCCACTTTAGCCCCATCTCACTCTAAACCTTTCCTATCCATGTACCTGTCCAAATGTCTCTTAAATGTTTAAATATGGTGTACAATTTTGTTCGCCAAATTATAGGAAAGATGTCAACAAAATAGAGAGAGTACAGAGGAGATTTACTAGAATGTTGCCTGGGTTTCAGCACCTAAGTTACAGAGAAAGGTTGAACAAGATAGGTCTTTATTCTTTGGAGCGCAGAAGGTTAAGAGGGGACTTGATAGAGATCTTTAAAATTATGAGAGGGGTAGACAGAGTGGACGTGGATAAGCTTTTTCCATTGAGAGTAGGGAAGATTCAAACAAGAGGGCATGATTTGAGAATTAAAGGACAAAAGTTTAGGGGTAACATGAGGGGGAACTTCTTTACTCAGAGAGTGGTAGCTGTGTGGAATGAGCTTCCAGTGGAAGTGGTGGAGGCAGGTTCGATTTTATCATTTAAAAATAAATTGGATAGGTATATGGATGGGAAAGGAATGGAGGGTTATGGTCTGAGAGCAGGTAGATGGGACTAGGTGAGAATAAGTGTTCGGCACAGACTAGAAGGGCCGAGATGGCCTGTTTCCATGCTGTAATTGTTATATGGTTATTATATGGTTATATGTCGTTATAGTATGTGCTTTAAAAAAAATATAGATTTAAAAAGCCCACCCAGGTGGGTGGTCAATGGCTAAGATACCGTTCATGGGTAAAAGAAGGTTCAACGTGGAGTTGATGGGGCAGGTGGGGAAAGATTAAGATGCATGGTGACTAATGGGCTAGCACGGATCTGATGGGCCAAATGGTCTCCTTTGCATCATGATAGGTATAAGGTTATAAACAGTGGTCATTGAAAGCAAGGGGTAATACCTGCCTCAACTACCTCCTCTGACAGCTCATTCCATATACCACCTCATTCTCCTGCCTTTGCCCCATAATCCCAGACACCCTTAACTAACCAAGAATCTGTCAATCTCTGCCTTAAATTGTTGCAGCTTTAAGAAACTGTTCCAACCACCGACACTCCCCCCCCCCAGTGCATCCTATAAATGTTGATTAGACCTAGAAATTAAACTAGCCTTGCCTGGGCCTCACGCCAACATCGTAAAAGGGGGATGTCATTGAACTGATCTAATTAAAATCAACCTTCAAGAATAGAGGCAGCAACCAAGCTGACTTCAACGTGACTAAGATCGACTGGGACCTTCCACAGCATCACCTCCAATGTCAGCAGAAAATGTGCCGGATACTGAGTTTTATCATGCTATCTTATGGTATAAAACCCAATATCCTGCACAACTTGTATTGACTGTATTGATAAAAACCCTGCAATGTTAGTGTGGAGGAAGGAACTGCAGATGCTGGCTTACACCGGAGATAGACACAAAATGCTAGAGTAACTCAGGAGGACCGAAAGTGATGCACATAGCATGTAATGCAATATACAGTGAAAAGAGATCTCTCAAGATGTATCTCAACTGAAGTTCATTTCTCAGCTGTGCACGTTCAGACTATTAAACACTTAAGACCGAGTTCTTCAAGCAGTGATATCGCACCTATTTACACCCGCTACAAAGCTTCCCGGATCCTAAAGTTTAACAGCATTTGCAGATTTTCCACCATCGAAGAGATCTACTAAAAGGCAGCCAATGTGAGGAAGGTTGCCTGTTTACAGACACATAAAAGTTGGAGTACCTCAGCGGGTCAGGCAGCATCTCTGGAGAAAGGAATAGGTGACTTTTCGGGCCTATACCCTTCTTTAGACTGAGACTCAGTCTGAAGAAGGGTCTCGCCCCGAAACGTCACCTATACCTATTCCTTTTCTCCGGAGATGCTGCCTGATCCGCTGAGTTACTCCAGCTTTTTGTGTCTGTCTTCGGTTTAAACCAGCATCTGCAGTTCCTTCCAACACAGGTTGTCCGTTTGGACAAGGCCTCTTCCTTTCTTCTTCCCGCCCCCCCACCCTCACATCAGTCTGAAGAAGGGTCTCGACCCGAAACGTTGCCTATTTCCTTCGCTCCATAGACGCTCCCTCACCCGCTGAGTTTCTCCAGCATTTATGTCTACCGTCCGTTTGGACAATGTTAGATGACTTCCCCTGAACCTATTAATTCCAAGGCTTTTATCATATGATCTGTGTCATATGTTAGCACGACAGCAGATGGAAATCACACCACATACACTTCAATCTCATCAGAATGAGGATAATATTTATCTTTTAAAGATAAGACAGCTTTGCAACATTATAAGCATCAGGTTTCACCAGCATATTAGCAAGCAAAATCTAGAGGTGTATCACCTCCAAACTAGCTACATTTCTTTCCACAAGCCCATCCAAGCTTCTCACAGTCAAATTAACTTTTAGTTTAGTATAGTTTAGAGATACAGCACGGAAACAGGCCCTTTGGCTCACCGAGTCCGTGCCGACCAGCGATCACAGTACACACACACACAAGGAACAATTTACAATTTACAATTTTACCGAAGCCAATTAACCTACAAACCCGTACATCTTTCGAGTGCGGGAGGAAACCAGAGCACCCAGAGAAAACCCACGCGGATAATGTACGAACACCATACAGACTGCACCCGTAGTCAGGATCGAACCCGCGTCTCTGGCGCTGTAAGGCAGCAACTCTACCGCTGCACCACTGTGCCGCCCACTAATTAATGTACAACAATTGTAATTGATTTTAATTTATTGGCCAAGTATGTAAAAACATACAAGGAATTTGATTTACCATACAGTTATACCAAAAAGGCAACAAGACACACAACTACATAAAAGTTAACATAAACATCCATCACAGTGGCTCCCCCACATTCCTCACTGTGATGGAAGGCAATAAAGTCTTATCTTCTTTCCTCCACCTGCTCACTTTAGCATTTCCCCACCGAATCCCAACAAACTAATCTAAACAATGTATTACAAAATATATTTTGAATGATACAGCATGGAAACAGGCCCTTCGACCCACCGAGTCCATGCCAATGTTCTGATTAAGAAACTCAATTTGTTGGAGATACAGGAACTGCAGATGCTGGTTTACATAAAAAGACACAAAGCCTGCCTCTCTCCCCACTGCATATGTCAGTGCAGTCTTGTATCTGACTGGGTATCAGAAAGAAAGTATGCCATTGACTCCATGTATACCTCACGTTGCCTCAGCAAGGCCAGCAGCATAATCAAGGACGAGTCGCACCCTGGCTACTCCCTCTTCTCCCCTCTGTCTTACTGCTCTATTTTGTTTTGTTTATTCCTGACTCTCAATTGTAAAGCGACTTTGAGTCCTGAAAAGCGCTATATAAATAAAATCTATTATTATTATTATTACTACAATGAAATAATATGTATTTTCCCCCTTTATTAGACAACTGTAAAATTGTATCTATTATATCTTCCTTTCTGTATTTTAATGTTATGAAATGCTTGTTCACGGCCATTTTTAAATATTTCACTTAAAATAGTAGCTTTCATTCAATTATAATGAAATAATTGACGGCTTTAAATGTCACACACGTGACCTAAAACCATGAAAAGTTTATGCCATCTGAAAACCACAGCTTTGATAATATTCATTTTTCATGTCAAAAGCTAGCTTTATTGTGCCTTTTCACCAACTATTAATTTACTAAACTGTCATTTTTAATTAATAAAGAACTAATTAATTGATCACACACGCGACCAAGTGGTCGCGTGTGTGACCATTATGGTCACGTGTGTGACAAAGCAATCCATGAATTCACTCTGTTTATACTATCATTCTTGACCAGATTACCCATAAATG